>JAEANM010007751.1:0-17501 GCA_017656035.1 Myanophis thanlyinensis | reverse complement strand
TGTCCTTGTCCTTCTCCTTCTCCTCCACCTCCCATGATGATTTATTTGCTCTTTTCCAGTTATTATACTTTACCAAAATGATTATTATTTTGGCTGGTTATACTATCAGCCAGATGTTGAGCCTGGATATAACATTTCCATCCACCTATTAATCCTTCTTAAGGACTGGCAGATGTTATGATCGCATGGTGTTAAAGGTTTCATCACAGAATATAAGCCAGTTCAGGTAAAGTTGCTTTTTTCAATTGACTGATGTTGACTGTGTCAATGTAGATGGTGTTCAAGTGGTTCTCCAGATGTTTTGAAATTGTATCTATTAGATTGCACCTAAGGTATTTTAGATTTTAGCAGGTTCACTAGAACTGGTAATAAATTTGCTAAGCAGTTTGGAGAACCAGTTGTTAGAAGAAATCTCCTTTTGTTTTTTTTCCACTTTACAGGTTAATCCTGTAAGGAAGGCAGGAAAAAAACATTCTGGTGTTGTTTCTAGCCTAATTTTTATTGCCCTGCTTACAGAAACTGCCCATCCAGTCACATGACCTCCCAGGCATGCCCACCAAGCCACGCCCACAGAACTAGTAGTAAAAAAAATTGAATTCCACCACTGGTACTATCTTTACTTTGTTTTGCTACAGTCATTCTATTTACAGATCTTTGTGTTTTATTATTTTTCTTTGGTTCTTTCTTTACAATTCTTCAATCTCCCAGTTCTATACTATATATTATTTTATTCAGTAATTGAAATTGTTAATAGTAATCAACCCTATACTTCTTTTCTCCTGTACTTATATTTTTCATACATATTGTTTTTATATTATAGAGGAAGGAAGGAAGGAAATATATATTTAATAAAACCTTGATCCCAATATTTGAGCTGTAGTAAAATATTTTTATGCATTGTAAGTGCTAACTAATATAATATATTATGCTATCATAAAAAATAAATAATAAATCGTGCAACAAAATTACAAAACAAAAATGTAACAAAAACAATATATGTTATCAGGGAACTTGACACAGAATTAAAAGACAAAGGTATAATTGACCTCTATGGCTTGGCAAAGAAATGAGTGGTGGGAGAATAAGGCTTCTATGGATACTTCTGTAATATGAGTAGGAGACTAAAAATATGCTCTTGCAGGGACATACCTTGCAGGGACATACCTACTGCATAGAAGACATTACATTGGCTCAAATAGAAACCTTTTTGTATTTCTAGCAATAAGCAATGTTACAGATTGGCATAGTCTTTCAGAGACAGTTTGGTGTAGTGGTTAAAACATCATGCTAGAAACCCAGAATATTAGAAAACTATTATTTATTTTTGCAGGGTCTATTTTTCAGTCAATATTCAGTTGTATCTTTGATATTAAATGCTGCAAAATACTTGTATAACGGGTGTCAAGCTTATGGCGTCACAGCAGTGTCATGTGATGTATCGGGATTTTTTCCCCACTTCGCTAAACTGAGCATGGGTATGGCCAGCATGTGATGCATTCACCTGTGGGCCGTGAGTGCAACATCCCTGTTGTATAAGATTCTATGCTGAAACAACAGCTTTATCATTACTTTTTCAGTTACTTAACTGTTTTGATTGTAAAGTTATAATTTTTATATTTGCAGGCAAATTATTGGGGAGGGGGTGTAATTCCTAGGTTAATAGTGATTACTATTCTGTATTATGTTATAACCAATAAAATTTTCAAACCATTCAATGTAGTTCAAGAAGAATTTTGATTGTATAAAACTATGGAATAACTGGAATATCAGAATATTAAATAAAAACTACTTTAAATTGTACGGTTTAGTCAAACTGAATAGCAGTATCTGAAAATACTAATTCCAGTCAAATAGAGCTTCTAAAGTGGATATTGATTATTCACATAGAACTTGGAATGGAGAATTGGAATTAACACATCAGTAATGACCTTGAGGTAAGACTCAGGAAGTGTTGTTTAATTTAAACTTGTATAAAAAGAGCATGATTTTATAATAATAATAATTACAATATCACAATACCTTGTTAGTAAAAACCAGTATTCCGAAATGCACACTATTAAAAGCTCTTTCATTTCAGAAACAATAAACCTTTCAGCCAAATTTCAAGTTCCATGAATACCTAATAATGAAGTTTAATGCATTATGATGAATCATTGTCACAAATGTCTCAGCTGCAGTCTAGTGTATATCCAAATACATAATAGGCTTGACTTAGAAATGCAAAAAAAAATATTTATTCAGTATAATCCATACTTCATCAATATGTATAGAAACTAGAATGACATGTTGAAATCCACTTTCCTAAGTACTTCAAGGACCTTTGCAACTCAGCATACTATTTTATTTATTTATGAAATTTTATATGGCTTCCCAACTCACTTCAAATGATTCCAAGATAAAACCAATATTAAAAAAAAATAAAAAGCAACAGCCCTCTTAGTGACAACAACCTATCTGTCAATCAATTTAAAAATGTATTTCATCATATTCTGGGGTCTCTGAGTCCATTGGCAAAACCAGGCCTCCAGGCTCTCGCGAAACGGTATAAAAGTGGGTGGAGGCAGTCTTATTTTCATGGAGATGATGCTTCACAGGGAGGGAACACCACAGAAAAACTATGCAAAAAAGTATTACACAACTGGTAAGCATTACATTATATTAGATAATATTTCTCTATGGCTAGTGATCAATAAACCATACATTTAAAAAAAGTGGTCAATCTTTGGAGAAGCATGGCTGACTAAATACAGCTGCCAACAATTGAAGAGAAATAGGAGCCAGTGAATGAATTGGTTTCTCAGAATTCTTTTGTGATGGGTTTGGGAGCTGGACTAATAATAATCTTACCAAATTTATGATTCAGTGCCTTTTAAAGAGATGCTGGATTTGCTTACTGCTTCTCTTAACTACTTTAGGAAACAGCTTGTTACTAAATTCTTTGGAGTTAAGAACCTTCCAAGGGTCAAGTTTTATTATGTCATGGAAAAATCTCCTTCTACTCTGGATGATGGAAGCTCCAATGTGAATTTAAGAATTCAAAACAAAAGCTTTACCTTTTGAAAAACAGAAAAGCAAAAATCCACTCAAATATATATTTTAGAAAGTTAAAGGGCTAGAATATTTCCCATGAGGTTTTAAAAATTTATAAAAGTATATATAAAGATTTTAAAATGAATTGTAAGAAATACTTTGTTATCTTAAATAATAACAGAAATTTGAAACTTTCAGATTGGCCACTGAGGACTAAAGGACTAAAGATTGCAGGCAGAAAAGGAATAAGGAAATAAGACAATAAGGAAAAGAGAAAAAGGCTTGCCTTGCATGTTTGGTCAGCCTTTGGACAAAATGACAGAAAATAGTATGACATGTGAAATACTTCAGGAGATCTTTGAAGAATAAGATTATAAAATAGCAACTACAAAGTCAGCAATGTTTCTATGTTTCTATGGATAGCTTGCTTCCAAAAAATATTAAAGAAGTCATGAAAAAAATATCTTGGAAGGACCAAAACAAACCTCACCTGATGCAAAAATATTAGAATATAAACAAATTGTTGAAATACTGTAAAATTAAAAATATATGGATTATATGATAGAGAAATTACATTTATAGTGAAAATACAAATGATGGTCAAACAGGGAAAAGTTTTATCTGACAGGACCTAGGTCTTATACCTTTTCTAGATCTCAGAGAGTGTCTGCAACTAATCAACTAATGATTGTTCAACTGCTTTCTTGGATTTTTGTCTACTTATTTTATCTGTTTACTTTAAAACTTATTTTATTTATTTATTATTATTTTTAGTATTAACTTCCAGGATTGCAGATCACAATTCTAGTGTCCATTGTGATTTACTTAGATGGGTCAATTGTCTTTATTATAGCAATAGCAATAGCACTTAGACTTCTATACTGCTTCATAGCCCTCTCTAAGAGGTTTAAAGAGTCAATATATTGCTCCCGACAATCTGGGCCCTCATTTTACCAACCTCAGAAGGTTGGAAGGCTGGGTCAACCTTCAGACAAACAAGATCAAACTACTGGCAGTGAGCAGTGAGATAGTCTGCAATACTGCATTCTAACTACGGCATCACCATGGCCAATATATGCCTACTCTCATGCAACATACAAGAAATAATCTAGGGAAAACTCATGATTACCCTGAAGTCTATAAATTGCTGAACTCTACAGCAACCACTCCCCACAGATTGCTTGGTCCTCAGTGATGCTTTCTTGGTGAAATGCAGTGGTGGAATTCAATTTATTTTACTACCAGTTCTGTGAGCATGGCTTGGTGGGCGTGGCTGAGTGGTCATATGACTGGATGGGCAGTTTCTGTAAACAGGGCAATAAAGATTAGGCTAGAAACCTGAATGTTTTTTTCCTGCCTTCCTTACAGGATTAACCCTGTAAAGTGGAAAAAAACAAAAGGAGATTTCTTCTAACAACCGGTTCTCCAAACTACTTAGCAAATTTATTACCAGTTCTAGTGAACCTGCTAGAACCTGCTGAATTTCATCTCTGGTGAAATGTGTCCCCAATAGAATTGTCCTTATCTGAAATCAAACTTAAAAGAGAATATAACTTTTAAACAGTTTATAAGTTTACAAGTAATGCACCTGAAATCAGACTGAATGGAAGAGCTGGTGGCTAGATTTTTCTGAGCTGAATGTTTAATCTTTAGAAATGTTTAAACCTGTTTATTTTAAAAATGATCAATTCAATTGCTACAAGCATCCAGAATGAATGAGAGGAATGGCCATTGTGAAACTAGATTTATTTATTTTGAGAAGCATTATAAATTTTATATAGTCAGAGACAGATCAGTATACATCTAGATTATAGGAAGGTAATAGGTCTTTGCAATGCTGTTAATGAAGATAACTCTTGTTCTTTGTGAGAAAGGATTCTTGTTTCCAACATTAGCATTAATCACTAAGAGTTATACAGAAAAAGTAAAAGAAACCAAAACATCAGTCAAGACATTACAGAAAAGCCAGACTTAATTTGATGAGAAAATGTTCAGGGATTCTAGCAAAATAAGACATGGGTAGATGAGACAGTGAGCTAGACAAAGAGGTCATCTTTACCTTTTAGGTCCTGAAAAACTCAGTGCATATTTCTATGTACTTTATGATTCTCTGGGTCCAAATTATATAGCTGCCATTCCTCCATGTAAACAGATTTGTCAAAGAACAGAATGTTCCAAAAGGTGGGGAGATTTTTATTTGGACTGAAATAAAAAGTATTAAAAATGGAAAAAGGAACAAAGAAAACTAAAGGAGGAAAAAAGCTTGTTAATGTGATTATATAAACATAACAACACATAAAAACATTGTGTCCAGTATTAGATAGAAATATTTATGAGGTGACGACATAGCTCAGAACAGTACCTTATTTCAAACTGCAATTTTGAGAACAGACAACTGCAACCTTCATTTGACAACTGCCCCTGTTTATACAGGAGCTGTCAAACATCTTAACCAATCAGGAGCCTCAGCTTTCCCACCTATTTGGCAGGTGCTCCTGAACTATAACAGTATTCAACACCACTCCCCTCCTAGAGAACACATTACCCAATCCTTGTTTATGCTGTGATGTAGTCATACAGGTACACAGGACTGCCCCTATTCCAAATGGTGAAGCATCACAGGCTAAAATGAGAGGAAGTTGAGGGCTATATTGTATCAGGACCTTATTAGATGTTAAAAGTTGTTTAACTGCTTGAAAAGCTGCAGCTTCTCATCTGCCCCACCTCTAGGCTTTATTTTTTTCTAATAATCTATGCAACAGTTCTGCTACAGTTTCTTTATGGGGTAAAAACATACTGTAAAAAATTAGAATTCCCAAAAATGATTGTAAATTGGTTTGATTAGTTGGTGTGGGAGCTTCCTTAATAGCTTTTACCTTGCTTTCTATGGAGTGTTAGGAATGACATCCAATATTTGGGTTGGCAATATATAAACCATGATAGTAATCAATATATGTATCTTTAAATCACTACTATAATGTGATTAGTTGCTGTTTCCTCCAGCAACCATAAGATGGAGCCAGAATCAATGTTAGTTGCTGTTTGTTAGATGTGTGCTGGTTGTTAGAAGTGTTGTGTATTTATCAGCGTGAATTACTGTGAGTTTTGCAACTGTTTTGCAAGCTTTATCAACTGAACTGTTTATGTGATTCTGGACTGTGTTTTTTGGATTATCCCTAAACTGCAAACACTGATGACTGACTGTCTTAACCATGTATGACAGAATGTTTGATGGACTTTGTATACCTCTATTTCCAAGGAAGTAAAAACCTATTTGTTTTACAATTCAGTGTCTCTGTATGCTGGTTTGTGTGTTCTTCAGCACCACTCTTGCTACACTTCTATGAATGCACTCGTTCTCCTAACGGGGATCTTACTTAACACTGGTTATGAGCCCAGGTTATATCAGATGTAGCTAAAGGAGAGTTGGTATTTGAATATTGTATACAGACAGCTGTTTAGTTTGTAATTGACAGTTACTATCCTGGAAAAGATTGCACACAACCCATCAACAAGTCTGTCACTGATAACCTGGTTGGATGGACCAAACTCTGTTTCCTGGTCTATGAAGTGTTATGTTGGATCTTTGTAAAACCCATATAATTTCAAGTGTTTCATATACCTGTAATGTATTTGCATTTATGTATACCAAGACAAATAAATCCCTTGTGCATTCAATACTAGCTTTGTTTTGAGTTCCCCACTTACATTTAAGATATCTTTATATCTAATAATGTTTCTCCAATCCACCAGATTTCTGTTGCGGATAGCCAAGCAGGAATTTTCGAATAATGCTGTTGTCTTTTTTTCTTCCACATTAACCATAATGCATTTCTTACATAGTGTCTCTAGAAGTATCCGTGAATCCTGTTTTTCCCATACCATAAAAATGCATGCCATCCCAACTGTAAATCATGACCTTCCAACATCAATAATCTCTTATTTCTCAATTCTATCCATTCCTTAACCCATGTGTTACGGACTGGTAGTACAATTCCAGATCTGGTAATCCAAAACCCTCTCAATTTTTTGCATCTTGTAACAGTTTTAATTTTATCCTTGCTCAGGGAAGACATCAAGAGGAAGGCCAAAGAGGAGATATATGAATGTGCAGACATGAAGGTAATTGGGGTGAGAGTGGAGGATGCCGAGGATAGAGTTGGGTGGAGGCAGTTGATTTGCTGTAGTGATCCCTAATGGGAATAGTTGAAAGAAGAAGAGAAAATTCTAACACAAGCTAAACTTAAAGAGAAGGAAAAAGAAATAAAGAATAAAAGGTGCAGGGAAACATTAAAAAAAAAAGCCCACAAAAATTGTTCTTCCCATGGTGGCTTATCCATAGTTAATCATACTTGTAATTGTGTCTGGGTATTGGGGAATGTGAATAAGAGTCAAGAAATACATACTGTATAAGTACATTAATCTGGGAGCGGGGAATCTAAGGATAAAGAAAATTGAAAGAAATGAGAGAAGATTGACAGAAACATTGAAATTGTGATGTACATGGATATGCACAGTTAGAATATGACAGTGGGTTAGAATATGACAATCAGGGTTTCTGGGACCTAATAGCCAGACCTCGACACTCATTCATTTTATCAGGTTACTGTATGTATGCAATAAGCTAAACTTGATGCAAGGCCACTACAAAGACTATGCCAGCTGTCTCATAGACAAAATCTCTCAGATCTGTTTAAAGTCTTTGGAAGTTATCTAAAACAATTTTTAGCCTGTGATTTCTAATCAGTATACAAAGTTATTCAGATTCTAAGTTGCCTCCTAAGTTATTGAAGTTGTCTAGGAGGTAAACTGTGATTGAGCTGATTCAGAGATATTGCAGTTTCTTTTTTTGGGTGGGGTGGGGAGGCTATGATGTGCCCAATCCTCAAGAAGCCATTATAAACCCAATCATTTTGGGCAATTTTATTTAGTTTCCAACCTTACCTTTTTTTTTTAGGGATGATTTGCGGGAAAAGGTAATTGGCTCAATCATGACAAGATTGAGAAATTGTGAAGTTTTGGATCTCCTATGTTAGTCTTGCCAAATAAACTAGAAGGAATCATGAATAATCTTACTTTATTATAAGGCTATGTTAATAACATCATACACATTTCAGGTACAAATCTCCCAATACCATTTTTAACTGCCTGATCAATTAGAGGTATCTTTCCTAAGTCCTTCCCAAAAATACTATTATTATTATTATTATTATTATTTAGTCTCACAAAGTGGCAAGTGCAATCATGTCTTTAGCTCATTAAATAAATTGAGTGATGCATTTATATTTTTTTTCAATATTTTAATATACATAGTATGAATATTAAGCCATATTAAGGGCGTGTGACTGCATTATCAATTTGATGTCAGGACCCAAACTCCCTGCAAAAAGACAGTTATTCCATGTTTCCCTGTAAGTTAGCTATCAGAGTATCTGGATGTCAACATCAAAAAAAAATAAAAATCATTTGGCTTTCCTGTTGTCCAGCATCTTCATTTAGGTTTTTAGTAAGCCAAAAACAAGAGGAACAGTAATTACTCTTAAGGGAAAAGAAGGTGCCCAAATGCATCCCTTTAATGAGTACAAAGAGCTGAACAGAACAACAAAACCCTCCTGCTTATTTCAAATCTATTAAACTGACAATTAAAAAGTACACATCTTTACAAAAGTAGACTTGAAAAGTGTTTACAACCTAATCGGAATGAATGAAGACCATGAATATTTAGCATCCTGTGACAAAATGTACAAGAAGCTCCATCCTTACATTTAGTCCTTGCATGTCAGAAAGGTATTGCAAAAAAAATATATGAGACAACAGACTTTGCTAAACTAGAAAAAATGTACATTTGATCTGACTCGACTATTTGGGTCAATTATTAGGCTTTCTAGAGCTTGGATAAGCAACTTTGGTTTCCTTACTTTGTATCTATGAAATTAACAGTTACCCTAGAGCTGTGATAGCGAACCTATGGCATGGGTGCCACAAGTGGCATGCAGAACCATCTTGCTGGGCACATAAGCTGTCAGCCAATTTACCTCCAGCTGAGCATGCATATGCAATTGTGCATGCACACATGCGCAATTGCAGAGACACATTTGGTCTTCGAGCCTCCGTTGTGCATGCGTGCGATTGCAGCAAGAAATCCCGGTGGTCTTCAGACCTCTCTTGCGCATATACACATGATTGCTCATGTGCGCATGAGTGCCTGTGTGCAGTGCACATGCATTACATGTGCAAAAGCTGCATGCATGTACAGGTGGTGTGGTTGCACATGCAGCACACATGGAGGAGCCACATGCAAGTGCGGATGGCATGCACATTTCGGCATTCGGTAAGTAAAAGGTTCATCACCACTGTCCTAGAGTCTACAAGACCAGGAAGCTCCACCTTCTAACTCAGATTTAAATTAACAATAACCACAATAACAAAGATGTTGCTTTTTGTCAGCTGAATCTCCTCAGGTATGGATGACCCCCATTTGGAGCACTTGAGAGGAGAGTTTTTGAAATTTCCCTGGTCTGTAAGCCATCTGAGTTCGCTTCCTGTTCTGTCAATTAACAAGCACTGCATATTATTGTTGTGACAGTCACTGGTGCTTTTACCAGCATGATTTGGCTATGTGCCCAGAGCCCCAGAGTAAAGGCACAGCTTTTAGAATTAGTTGGGGTGAGTTCTTATTAAGTTTCTACCTCTGCCTCTTAAGTTCCCTGGGACTTCACCCATCTTGTCCAACCAGCTTGGCAGCATCTTTTCTTCTCATCTCACAAAATCACTCCCTCATATCTCAACTTCTGGTTCTTGCTACTTCCCAAGTTCTAGATAAATAGCACTTTACCATTCAAAACAAATAAAAAAAATAAGTTTGTAGATTTAATGCTCTTAGATCTATTACACAGCAGATGGCAGTTGTAGGAAGAATGCTTTTCCAAAGATTGATATAGTACCCACTCCTGAATCAGAAGGCCTTTCAGATGAATATTCATGTCACAAATTAACTACAGAGGTCTATATGGCCCCCAAGCTGATGATATTCAGAAAGTTGTTTAAAGATCATTGTTTCAGACCTTGAGGCATGGGAAATATTTTATTTGCATGTTTTTGTTTCTGAAACAATTGATCCATAACTTTATATTGTTTCTTGCATTTAAAGTATAATCCGGAATTATTTATAGTCATCTGATCTCTAAATTGTATGTATGAATGCATAAATACATGAATAAATATATGGGACATTATTTAAATCTCTGAGAAAATTCCTACTGACATAAACCAAGTCAGAGTTCTGCCGTGAGTGTTAAATACTTTCAGTGAGAGTCATAAGAGACACTAGAGATAAGATTATAACAGCAGAGTCCACACAGATAATCCCTGCAAACATTGCAGTTCATCATATCTACAATTCATTATTATGGTCATATAACCTTTTGAGCAGCTATTATTCTCCCAATGTTTATACAGAATGTATTACAAAAAATGTTACTGATATAAGAATCAAACATAATAGCAAAGCTGCTGCAGAACTCCAAAGTTATTGTTATAGTTATTAGGAAAAAAATCAGAAATAGGCCAAACATATATCATTTCCTTTAGCTACCATGGGTTTGCCTAACAATAATAAAAAGATATAACAGCTTCACAGCCATAAATAAAAACACGTTAGGAATAAAGGCAGTGAAATTAAAATATATTTGTTGAGATTAAATTAAACTTTCTTCAGGAAATAATTGTAGTTCAGCTGTGCATATCCCTGAATATTAGTCCCTTTATTGGAGATGTTGTTTCAAATGTCTATTTGTTTAACTTTAGTAGTTAAAATATTTTAATTAAAACAAATTCAGATGTGCTGCACAAGAGCTGGAACAGTAAACCTGCACAGCTTTATTCTGTAACAAGGAAGAAAGGAAATGGAAAAAATAAAGTAAAAGGAAAGAACAAAATCATACATTTATATATGCAGTTCATTTTCATGTATTTTTAAAGTGTGTGTTGTATATACATATGTACATAAACACACAGGAGAGAGAGAAAAAAATTATTCTAAAATCTCTCCATATCAATATTACAGTACATGAAAAGACAGTAGTGAGACCAGCTATACTGTATGGATTAGAGACTGTAGCAGTGAGGAAAAGACAAGAGACAGAGATGGAGATAGCAGACATGAGGATGTTGAGGTTCTCTTTAGGAGTGACCAGGATGGACAGGATTAGGAATGAACACATCAGAGGGACAGTTCAGGTCGGCTGTTTTGGGGGCAAGGTCAGAGAGGCCAGACTGAGATGTTTTGGAAATGTGCAGAGGAGGGATAGTGGTTACATTGGTAAAAGGATGTTGGCAATGGAGCTGCCAGGCAAAAGGGCAAGAAGTCCAAAGAGGAGATATATGGATGTGCTAAAAAAGGAGATGAAGTTAATTAGGGAGAGAATAGAGGATGCCAAGGATAGAGTTAGGTTGAAAAATATGATTAGTTGTGGCAACCTGTAATGGGAACAGCTGAAGAACTTTCCAAAATTACTAGGGTTTTATAACTATTTCTGGTAAAGTAAAAAGGTTTCTCAGTGATCTGGAAAAGCAGAAATTCAACCATTGTCCTTTACTAATGAATTGAAATAGTTGAGTGCTCCCCAAAACAAATAAATTAATTTTTTAATTAATTATTTTGGAATAAAAATGTGGATTGTATTTCTGTAGCAGTTGTTAAAGTCCTTTGGAATTATTTCAAAAATCCCACTGAAGATTAGCAATCCCCTTTCCATTAATAACAACTAGTGGTGGAATTCAATTTTTTTTACTACCAGTTCTTTGGGCGTGGCTGGAGAGTCATGTGACTGGGTGGGCAGTTTCTGTAAGTAGGGCAATAAAAATTAGGTTAGAAACAACACCAGAATGTTTTTTTCCTGCATTCCTTACAGGATTAACCCTGTAAAGTGGAAAAAAAACAAAACAAAAGGAGATTTCTTCTAATAACTGGTTCTCCAAACTCCTTAGAAAAATTACTACCAGTTGTAATGAACCTACTTGAACCTGATAAATAATAACCATAGAGCTTATAAGCAGTGCTCAAAGCTCTTACTACCTTGCATGAGCTACTGCTATTCTGTACTACTCCGGATCATAGAAAGATCTTCTGCAAATATTTTTAAAGCCTCTAAGGAATATTAACTACTTTGTAGCTTATTTTAGTGAATTTTAGTCAAAAGTGGGTCTGTTTAATCCACTTATCCAAGTGCCTCTAGCAAATTGATCAAAAGATGACTACAGAGCTAGATAAGTTGACATCCACACTGTCAGTCACATTTTCCTTCCAGTGTCTACAGGCAAGCAATTGACAGAACAACAAATAATATTTTAAATCACAGTGGCATAATTTAAATCAGCTAAAAGAGTTCAGCAGATGTAATATATGCTACTTATGGTCTGATTTACCCTGTAAATCTCATCAGTGAGCTTCTTTGTTCCACAACACATCAGCATGCTTTCCCCGTCTGGAAAATTCTGCTTGATGAAATAAAGACTTGTGACTTCTAGTGCATAAGATGGATCAAGTAAATCATTAATCAAATAGATATGAAAATTACAAAATAATGACATGAGGTGTTAAAATAATGCAACTCATATGAAACAGGAACTGGATCTCTCAGGAAATTAAAATTAACAAAAAGGCCATATTTAACTGACTGCATGATAGAATTAAGAATTTAAAACTAACCTATTAATCATGCAAGAGATTGCAATTAAATCATAGTTGCTAATTCAGTAGTTAAATAATTTTAAAATTAAAGTATTAACTATTTGTGTGAAACTTTTGGTGCTTTTGAAATAAGACAGTATAAGAAACAATGTTGAAATGGATACATACATTTCACTTGATTCATTCAATGGGTACAACAGGGTTATGAGGACCACAGAAGAAGACATTGTAAGAAACAGAAATTAAAACCATGAGATAATACCATTATGTCTCCAAACCTTTCTGTCCTTGCTTTATTATGTCTATAAACCACTTCATCTACTTTCTTTTATGTTTGACCTACCTAAAAAAATTGAATCAAATTTAATGAGAGTTTGATGTTGGATTATGCATTATAAATTGGGTATCATCATGTCTGTTCCACACTCTCTAGGATTTACTCTGAGATGAAAAAGCAGACAAATGGGTATTTGAGAGAAGTCACAAAATATGATGGCAGAACAAAGACCTGACATATCCACCTTTTTGCTCTGCCATAGCATCATAGCATCATCAATAAGCCATTGCTGATGGCTTCAGGCACAATCCCCTGAAGCCCATAGTCATAACTCCTATGACTGGAAACAAAACAAACATTGTGGCTATGGCAGTTACATCTGTCTAGATTCACATGAATAAAGAAGAAGCAGTAGAAGTAGAGGTAGAGAAGAGAACAAATAGAAAAGTTTTTCTAGTGATGAAAAAGTGTAGGAAGAAAGATATTTGTTATGTGAGAAGATGGGCATATAGATAAGTATACAAAATATTGCTATGTAGAGAATTTTATATTACGTTAAATAATATGTCTTGATATTTCTCTCATAACTTACTGTAAATTCATTGCCTAGAGAAAAATCTGTTTCTTTTCCCACTCTCATTCATACAGTAAGAAAATAAACCACTAAGATAATTACGAAATTCTTTTTATCAATATTTGGGCCATGAATAATTTCATTAGTTAAGAATAATATAAAGGAACTTTGGATTAATTGGTTTGTAGAATAACTCTTTTCAGGGCTTAATGGCTCAACAATTAAGATATTAGGTCTGTCAACTGGAAAACTGACAGCCTGGGTTCAAATCAAATCAATTAAATCAATCAAATTTTATTTGTCACATATATGGTATGATATGCAGTGAAATACGTATGTGACCCAAGCATATCAAGATCAAGGCCCAAGCACTGCAAGACAGGGCAAGTTCCTTTACTTGCCCAGCGCCTGATAATCTAGCTGTTCAAAAGAGATGAAGATTTTATGCGAGTACCACTAAATAGGTAAATAGGTACCACTTCAACAGGAAGATTACCGCATTCTGCACTTTCATGCTGACTAAATGATGAAAAAACATGTCTTAGACAAAACAATTGAACATTACCCCCCTTGAGACAATCACAACTGGATAGAGAAAAACTGTTAACACTTTAATCCTTAGAACACACTTTAAATGGCTACTGTGAATATAGTTATTGATGTGGAAAAGAAGAACTGCAGCATATGTGACTGCAGTTGCTCTGAGTGATAATTCTCTTTTAGCACACTGTCATCTATATACTACCAAAATTCTCATAACGTTTGATATTTTGTAACCTTCAACTGGGTCAAGTGCTGCAACATATGGCAAAACTTTGTCAACAAAGGTACCTCAAATGGGCTAATTTACAGAATGCCAGAACTCATTCCTCTGAAGGAATGAAATTTGGAAAAAATGTTGCTCCTTTAGCACTCTTGCACTTCTGGTGTTCAGTGCTGCTGCATACTTCCACAGACAATCTCAGTCACCTGAGCCTCTTTTTTTTCTTAGCATTCTCTGCACCCTACAAGTTAATAGAAAACTTAGAAGGAATGGATATTTTTGCTGAGGTTGCTGTGTGCCTTTCTTCTTCCCCATTATAAAAGGCTTTGCTTGTGGAATATTTGCAGGGAGAAAGTTAATGAAGAAATAGTCCAATCCCTCTGCACTTGCCTTATATCAGTCACTTGTGTGTAGCTTTGAATTCTCACCCACTAATCAGCAATCACTCACCCAAGACAAAGACAAAGACAAAGACAAAGGCGAAGGCGAAGGTAAAGGCAAAGGCAAAGGCAAAGGCAAAGGCAAAGGCAAAGGCAGGGGCGAAGTAAGGCAATGGAAGAGAGGGAGCTACTTATTTGCCTGCTGGGAAGGGAGGGAAAGGGAAAGTGATTCCTGATGCTCAGTGTCAGTTTCCCACAGGAAAATTCAATGGAGAACTTGACAGGAAGTTGTTCCCAGTCTCACTGGCTTTTTGCCTTCCTGTGATCGTTCTGTTTCTCTATTTAGAAATATTTATGAAACAATGTTCAAACAGGTTGTCAAATCTATATTATATAGCTTAATCTAGATCATTCTCCCTCGGTTTGATGTCTGTCCAATGTACCTAAATCTGGACTTCTAGAGTGAAGTGATGACAGTGACCTTGGTACTGTGTGCTAAGTGTTTATAGATGTGTTCCTTGGTTCTATAAAGAACTCAGAAAGATAAATCAACAAAAGAAATGTCTAAACTGTGGCCATGAGGATGAAAAAATAATAATTTTCTGCTTTTATCTTGCATGCAAATAGCTGACTAATAGCTCTTTTTAGAACCCAGATCCTTTATATAAAAATTTATCAAAGAACACCTGAAGTGTTATAGTAAAGAATAGTCTAGATGTCTGATGGATACAATTCTTCATTTTGTATGGAGTTGGATTCTGGCTGGGCAGGTCCTATATAACTGGATAAAATTGGATCTTCTAATGTTTCCATTTCCAAGGATTTTCCAATATAATATCCTGACTGGATTCATTCTAAACATCTTTGTTTTTGCTTGATGAGAAAGTAGCAGCTTTGTACAGGGGAGCCTTTTCAGTTTCTATGCCAATTACAACTTTTCTTTATCTCTTTCAATTAATCACATTTATCTCAAAGTGTTAAATCACTGATACACACTTATTTTGGGATGATTCTACCTTTCCTTTTGACTAAATGCCATTTCTCATAACAATAGCCTTATAATGTGATTTCATCTGGAAGTTTCTTGAAACTAGATAATAGTTTCCATATTATTTGGTGTTTAGATGGAGCCACTATGTTTTCAAACTCAATGACACATATCTAAAAACAATTAAATATCAGTTTCCTGAATGCTAATCTATTTGCACATTTATTTTGTTACTATTGGATTTCAATTTATTCTCATTCAAACACCTGTTTATTACAACTTTATCCAAATTATATATAAAATTGAGTTCATTAATGTTAGTTTACATTAAAATCCTGATGAAATAAGTTTCATCAGAAGTTTTAAAAAACATAAAGTGCATAGCATAATGTACATTCCAACAGGAAGAGATTTTTGCTTTCTGAAAGTGTTTGTTTGTCATATATAAAGAGCAACACATGTTACAGCCAGCGATACCATATAAGATTAAAACCATCAAAATGGAGACTTTACTGAGGTCATTAGAATCAATTGAATTGAAAGATATTCATTAGTCCAGGCAAATAATAGTTTTAGTCCTCTTGTCCTGTTTCCAACATAAGTCATCATTCAGGACACTGAAAATTTTGGGTAAGCTATGTCAAAAACCAGGCTTAAAACCATGGTACATAATGCAAAAATCAACAACAAAAGCAGAAATAAAATAAATGTGCATAGCTGCAACTAAAGACTGGAACTGCACCATTATTGATTTAAAAAATAATTAATAATGGGACATTCTATATATGAATTTTATACTTTAAGATTATATTATTCTCAGTAGATGTACTGTTGAACTAGAAAAAAAGGAAGTGGGAAGCAGGTTTTACATAATAAACATTTACATTTATATCATACACACATAAAAAATATAAAACTTCCAAACTTTATTTTTATTGAATCCATTTCATCTCAGATTTGACACACAGTTATTAACCAGAACAAATACTGTAATGATAAAATGGAATATAAGAAAATATGTGCTAATTTTACACTATTCTTTTCTTGACATAAATATGCAATGAAGGCCTGTAAAGAATTTATCTTAAGTATACGTGGTTTATATTATCTAAAATTGTGTGCTAGATTTAGTCTCTCAAAACATATAATTGCATTTAGATGACAGCAGCTAACATTATAACTCCGAAACTTTTCTGTCAACACCAAAGGTCAGAACAGAGAGAGAAAACTGTGAGTACATACATTCATGCCCTTACACATATTGATTCAAACAGCTGAATTGTTTAGTATAAAACTGATACAAACAACCAACAAACTATGTGTAATCTTATCCTCTATGGAAGCTAATTCTCTTGTTATTTGAAAAATATGTTTATCTAAAACATTGAAAATAGTATTTTTTAATCAGTATTATTTTAGTGGCTAACACATGTGCATGTTTTTTTAATTGGAACTGAATACAGCTTTAAATGCTGTCTCTGATCCTGTAAAGCTTTGTTCATTTCAGTTTTACACATGTCCCTAATCTTATATTAAGGTTGTTTTTTTTCAGTGTGCTAAGTATTTATATTTTCAGACAATAGAAATAGAGAAATATTAATTCTCATTATAATTTGTACATGCTTCAGAAGAAGTTGCTACATATTTTACAGTCTTTGGTTCTGACTTGGAATAGAAAATGAAATTATTTCCTGTTAGGTTGATTAAACATTCACTGATAATATAATACATTATTTATTGAAAGAGTATTGTATTCAGACAGTTTTAATATCTTTTCAGGTATGAAAGGAAAGGAAAG
>JAEANM010007750.1:0-17501 GCA_017656035.1 Myanophis thanlyinensis | reverse complement strand
TCATCAATATGCAGACGATACACAGCTGTATATTTCCACCCCGGGCCACCCCAATGAAGCCGTCGAAGTGATGAGCCACTGTCTGGAGGCCGTGCGTAGCTGGATGGGTCATAACAGGCTTCAGCTCAACTCGGCCAAGACTGAGTGGCTGTGGTTTCCTGCACCCAGATACAGCCAGCTTGAGTTATCGCTGGCCATGGGGGGGGAGACTCTGTCCCCCATGGAAGGGGCTCGCAATCTGAGTGTCCTCCTGGATGTATGGCTGTCATTGGAGGATCACATCGCGGCCTTCTCCAGGGGGGCCTTTTATCAGGTCTGTAAGATTGCCCAGTTGCGGCCTGTTCTGGATCAGGACGCTCTTCGCATGATCACTTCTGCCCTTGTGACCTCCCGTCTGGATTACTCCAATGCTCTCTACATGGGACTCCCCTTGAAGAGCATCCAGAGGCTGCAGTTGGTCCAGAATGCGGCCGTGCAGGTAATTATGGGAGCCCCTAGGAGCTCCCACGTTACACCTTTCCTGCGTGAGCTGCACTGGCTTCCTGTGGCCTTTCAGGTGCAATTCAAGGTGTTGGTGCTCACCTTTAAAGCACTCCATGGCTTGGGACCTGGGTATTTATGGGACTGCCTGTTGCCACCATCAACCTCCAGCCGACAGTGCGTTCCCACAGGGTTGGCCTCCTCGGGGTCCCACTGTCGGGACAATGTTGTCTGACAACCCCAAGGGTTTGGGCCTTCTCTGTGGCGGCCCACTCCCTGTGGAATGAACTCCCCCCAGAGATCCGTACTATTACGGATCTCCGGGCTTTCCGACATGCCCTGAAAACCCATCTATTTCAACGAGCTGGCCTGGCCTGATACCTGAGGGTTGAAATTAATTTTAAATTGAATTTTAAACTATCTAATCGATTTTTAAAGAAATGGGTTTTTTTGTTTAAATGGAGTTTTAAATTTTTTTAACTGTATTTTAATTGATTGGCCATAATTTAATTATTTTAATTGATTTTTAATAATTCTATGTGTTTTTTAATGGCTGTACACCGCCCTGAGTCCCTTGGGAGAGGGGGCGGTATATTAATTAATTAATTAATTAATAAATAAATAAATAATATTAGAACTTGTGGTTTCTTTGTATTTTTGTGTTATCAAGTAAATCATGTTTTTTCTTGAAATGTTAAAACCACGCTTATCTTCCTCTAATACAGTTTCCAATTTCAACTTATAGGCTGAATAACAAAGAAGAGAGTACACAGTTCTTGTCTCACTGCTTTGCCTACCAGGAGCCAATCTATTTCACCATGTTCTATTTATATTGTGACTTCCTGACCTGTATATAGATTTCACATGAGATGTACTTGGATTCCTCTTTTTCTTCTCACATTCCACAGCTTGACATGATCAACATTAAAGGCCTTTCTATAAAATGCTTCGATGCTTTTCTAGTCCCACTCTTGCTATGGTTAATTGTACTTTTGTACTCATTAAGAGATAGGTGGTCTAAGTTTATAATTAGAAAAGTTATCTCAGTTGTGGAAAGTACCATAAAAATATCATTTACAAAGGTCTAAGAATAAGAGGGAGAGCAAAAAGCAACTTTTATTCAACTTTTTGGAGTTGAGTATATCTTCCAACCATTTATTAATAATAGTTGTTGCTTGTTTTTATTTTTGCCAGATCAGTTAAGAAAAAGCTATAAAAGTAATATTGTACAAATCTGCAGAAAATTTTAAGTATCCTTAATAAGTTTAAATTATTTTATCTTGGGACAAATATTTATGAATTGGGAAAGTCTACGAGTTTGGACCAAAGCGTACTAGAACAAAAGAACAGTTGAGCATTTAATGCAAGAAAATCATTCTTATGATTTTACACTGGGGATTAATTCATCTCCCTTCCACATATATTTCCCTTTTTGTGTTTGTGTAAGTATGGCCTTTGTGCAAAAGAGATGAGGTTATACATGTTTATTAGCTAGCTGGAAGGAACAGTAGCAAAGATCTGAGAAGTGGTGAGAACACTCATGGCACAAATATGATACTATAGGACTTGAGGACAAAAATATAAAATATTGATTGTGTGAAATGCCTACAATAAGAAAAAAAATCTACAGCATGCTCTTAAAATGAAACAAAATATGCAAACTGACATGCACAATTGGTATCTGACATGTTTCTCTTATTTTCTCCCCCAATGGGAAAGATATGATTGTGGAAGAGTTCTATTCTTACAGAATTAGATTGG
Source organism: Myanophis thanlyinensis (assembly GCA_017656035.1). NCBI lineage: Eukaryota > Metazoa > Chordata > Lepidosauria > Squamata > Homalopsidae > Myanophis > Myanophis thanlyinensis. The sequence continues at coordinate 15,260 of JAEANM010007750.1, read as the reverse complement.
AAACTCCAGCTGGCATGGTAGCAGATGCTTGATGTTGTTTTTATTTATTTCCCTTTATCCTTTAAAATTATCTAGACAGGATCATTGGTATTAGAAAATAATCTAAGAGACACATTTTCTTTACTTTACCTAAAACAGATGTATAAGTAGCTAGAAAAAAAACTATTCTATTTCCATTCCTTTAGTTAAATGTTTGCTCAAGCTTTTTCAACCAAAAATAGTAAATGAAGTAAAGTCATTTTTTTAAAAAGTTCGATCTTTTTTTGCCATTGAACTCTCTTACAATACAGATAATCCTCGCTTTACACCAGTTCATTTAGTGACAATGGCATTGAAAAAAGTGACATGACTTATTTTCACACTTATGACCATTGTAGTGTTCCTGAGGACATTTGGCAACTGGCTCAAATTTATGTCAGTTGAAGTATCCTGAGGTCACATGATCATCTTTTGTGACCTTCTGACAAGCAAAATCAATGGGGAAGCCAGATTCATTTAACAACTGTGCCACTAACTTAACTGCAGTGATTCACTTAACAACTGGGCAAGAAATGTTGTTAAATGGGGTAAAATTTACTTAACAAATGTCTTCCTTAAACTCAGATATTTTGGCTCCATTGTGGGCATAAATCGAGGACTATCTATATATTATGGCTTAGTGCAATGAATGAAGCCAGATTCCTTATGCATGGGTAAATGGTTTCATATTTTATGATATTGATGATTGGGGCAATGCAAAAAACCAAAATGGAAATATTTTCAAAAACTTTCATCTGGGGAAATGGCTGAAGACAGGTCTGCAAAAATTTAAGCTGGTGATCGCAGAGAATAGCAGTGAGTAGACTGACTTTTTGTTAATTCAGCTCCAGATAGGTAGAGGACTTGAAATTGCACACAAGTGCGCCAGACAGCTGCCCTCACAAGGAAACCACAAGCCAATGGTTTTCAGTGGGCTTAGACTTCTGGGAAACTAGAGAATAGCCATCTTGCTCAAATAATGGCACCTTTTTAAGGATACTGAGTTTGCATACTTCCTTGTCTAATCACTTTTGAAAATTGCTTTTGAGGAATAAACAATAAAAGGGTGATTAAAACTTTGATTTTAGAAAGTTACAAAGGAACTAAGAGCCCAAATAAATTCAAAATAAGATTTTGGAATTGGTTATAAAGGATTTTTGTGAAAAATGCTTTTATTTTTTTGTTTTTAAAATATGTTAAAACTTCAAAAATTAGATACTAGTTGGAATTAAAAATTAGGGTAGGAGTTATATGAAATAAAATTCAAATTCTAGGACATTATTTGAAGGAACTAAATATCAAGATTGTCAGAAGTAAAAGAAAAGAATATAAGGTTGATTTATTTGGCCAAGAGTAAAATAGATACTTTGTTATCTCTGGTATCAACGGACTTTTGCTTTTGTCAGAACAGAAAGTGATGAGGATTTAAAGATTCATAGATAAGAGAGAGTATATAGGTAAAAGGGATCATCAGCTGTATTTTAAAAGAAGGTGATAAATTACTAAAGTAGTTTGCATTTTTCTTTTTTATTGTATTCTTATTTTTTTCTGTTTTCTCTTTATTTCTTTTCTGGTGCTATTTTTCTTTGTATTCTTTTTTGGTTTATTTTTATTGTTGTAATCTTTAATAAAATTATTATATTAAATAGTATTTTGCAATGGTTTCCAAGCCAGTTACTCAAGATAGAAAATATGCCCATGTGGTCAAGTCTAACCTAAGGAGAACAGAACAATTCATAGAACAGTGACTCAGGCACTCTCTTTAAAATATGATCCCAAATCTCATCCTTCTGTAATGCTACCCTGATTCGTAGGATCATGGGATTAATTCATAACATAATCTAACAGTTGCTGTTGCACTATTGAACTCTAGATTAGTAAAGTACATTAGGCATAAATTGTTTCTTGTGTGTTTTAAAGCAAATTACTTATTTTGTGATGTGCAGTTACATAGCAAATACATAAAGTAAAATATATTTAAATCCATTACATCCGAGATTATTTAAGAGTACAAAATTAGAAACTGGAAGCAATTTAATTTTTGGCAGTCACTTCAAATAAGCACTTGAATAATTTTCTAAGAATAAGCTATTTCCAGCAAGTGTAAAGGGCATAGTGAATGACAGTGTTATCCAACCCATTTTAAGTGAATATTTTAATTACAATGTAATGTATGAACAAATACCAACTTCTGAGTGAGAAAAATAAATAATATTGGCAAAGCCAATAAAATAATTTGCTATAAACCAGGGGTGCTACAAAAATGCTTGGATTTAGTTTGCAAGCAATTACAGCATAGTATTGTTTTTTAAATTTACATCATTATTAAGATGCTGGAAATGATAATTTCTACACCATGTACATTTGTGTATAAAAAAGCGTTAAGCAAAATTTTTCATAACTAAGTTGTGCCTAAAGAGAATAACTGATTCAAAATTACCCCTAAACATTCATACCTTAGCATGGAGTTGAATTAACATTGGATCACACTGACTCTCAAATTGTGATCATCTGGGGAATATTTCTCTGTAAATCAAGTGATAGATAGATAGATAGATAGATAGATATTTTATCACTTGCTTCAGTATTACTTGTGAATGTATTTCCTACTGCCAAAAAAATTGCAACAAAATGCAACAACAAAAAACTTACCATCAAAATTACTTAACATTTTGAGCAGAACAATGTACTTATTTTTGGATGCAATGCTAAATAGCAAGAGCCAGCTGCTTTAATCTATAATCATCACAATCATAGCCAGGATTTTATTATTGCTACTAATTCAGCCATAGAATGGGTGTCTTGAGGCTAGGAATCATGAAAAGATGGTTTGCTGGCTTCAGGTTATTATGCAAAATATTACTTTATTTTGGCAGCCAGCATACAGTGGAAAGTATTCTGTTAAAAATTAATCCTAGTATAGATTGATACAATTAATTGTGACATTGTCTGAGAAGTTCCCAATGCATTTGTTTTATTCTCAGCAATAGAAGAACACTGTGAAAATTTGCCAATAGTATGATGTTATGAGGTAACAGATACAAATGTAGTTATCTATATTGAATCTGATTTCCTTATTTCATTTAACCTAAATATAATGTATATTGAATTATTAAATTTTTGCAAGATCTGTCTTTTATAGATCCATTTCCTAACATCATTTAAAAATGCTAAGAAAACTGTTATGTATCAGTATTTTAACAAATTAAGCTAAAAATAATAAAAGAGTCGTAAGGAAAAGATTGTTTAAGACATTTTAATAGATTATTTTGAAGTAATATCATAAATAATGATAGGAATGTAAATAATATTGCTGGCGACTGGTGTTGATTTGAGAATGAAATGGCTGAAGCTGTAGAGTTAGATTATAAAGGTAATCTCTGGCTAAATTAAAGCTGTGGGGGAAACATACGATTCAATCAACTGTTGCAGATAATTTGATCCCAGGGTCATATGTGCCTTAAATTAAATCCCTCTGAACAGGATCCAATCTGAATCATTACAGCATTTCATGCAGTCTGTAATCATTGTAAATATCCCCTATTTGTGCTTGATCTACTATTGTGCATCGGATGATTGTCTGTTTTAAAATATTAGAATTAAACTAAAAAAAAAGATCTTATTTAACTTGCCAAAGTATCTTATCTTGGCAATGAAAGAATTTATTCCAACAAGGTTGCTTTAGCTATTTTCTGTTCTGGTGCTTTTCTTTATCATGAATTGAACTTGTATTTGTATTTTTTAAAATGTCCATGTTTATATATTTATGTGATTTTTCAACTTTGGCAGGCTTGCCTGGAATACAAACCATTCACCAGTTTTGGAAAAGCTGGTATGCTTATTACCTTTTGGAAGAAATTACACAGCTATAGCATTGGCTCAAGCTATTATCCACACACAATATGTCATAGGGATTGGTCTGTAAGTGATTTATATTCTATATGCCATCATGATTCTTAAATCTATAGTCACTTTAAATGATCATTTAAAAGTTATATAGGCAGTCCTCATTTAGTGAATGCCTCAGAAGGTGATCATTTGCAGTTATGATAGTAATAAAAACCATTGCAAACAACCATCACATTTATTACCTTTACAAGTCTAAAAAGCAAAGGAAAGTTGAAGTAAGATAATCACAGTTGTGGTTTCACTTAGCAGCTGTTTGATTTAATGACCAAGTTGCTGGTACCATTTGTCATAACCAAATGAAGACTACCTGTATTCAGACCACAAAGTCATAGGTACTACTAGGTTGGAGGACACTGAAAACTGCTTTATAGTTTGATAGTTCAATTTATTATGTGCCATCAAGGTTTTTTTTTACTTCTTATAACCTTATGGGTAGATTTTCTCAGCCCATTACCTGCTGGTTAGCCTTTTCTTGTTTTTCTCTTGTCTTTTCCAGACAGGTGAGTCTGAAGTAGGATAATTTGAACCTGGTCATCTATGCCTCAAATGAGAAGTCTCAGTTGATTTATTGGATGACCCATTGGTTTATTTTCTTGGCAATCTGTGACATTTCCAGTTTTCTCCAACACCAAAGTTCAAAAATGTCAATACCCTTTATATCCTGCTTCTTTAAAGTACAATTTTCAGTTCAACAGAAAGTCATTAGGTAATATCATGGTTTGCATGATTCTCATTTTTATAGATATATTTTAGTCAAGAGTATTGATGAATCATGCCTATGATTAATTGGTGCCTTAATGTATTATCCAATTCCAGAAATGTTTCTTTGATAACCCATAGCTAAACTAATCATAGATAATTCTGTCATATGTGTATAATAGTAATTGCTTAAAAGATTTAATTAAAACTCTATACCTTGTGCCCAAAAATAAATACAAAAAAGTAAAATAAAAAATGAAGCAGGGAAGAATTGCCAGTTTACTTTGGTTCCTCAATTTATGAGTTGCAATTCTTTTTTTAAAATACATTAGTCACCCTCAAAATAAGCATTTTAAAATCACAATAATTTTCCCCAAATACTGTGCATGTATAAATTGTGCAGTTTGAATTGAAACTATACCATAACTCTGGAGAATGTTCTTATGTAAGTGGAAAGTATCTTGCTTATTTCAGAATAGTTATCAGATAAAGAGAAACATAAAAAGAAACTACAGAGACAGGGTCAAGACAACATAGGCTCACAGCTGTGGAACTTAGACAAAGTTGGGCTGAATGCAAAAAAAAAAATGGTCCTACAATTTCAGGTAATGGTTTCCTAGATTTCTCTAGGAACACAAATAATGTGTTTTGCAGTTTTAATCATGTACCTCAATAATGTCAGCAACTGTAATTTTTCATTTAATTAGGTAGTCTCCATATTCCACCTGAGCTCTCAATCTCCTGGGTAGTTTGCTCCCTTTCGAGTCCATTTTTTGCCCAATAAACTGGTCACACAATCAGACAGATATATAGACTGGATTTGGTATTTTACCAAGTTATTGAGTCCTTTCAATATAGTATTACTAATGATTGTGGCCCTGATACAGCTAAGATTGACCAGTGATGCTCAGGTCCTTACCAGGAGGGGCTACACCTTCTGAGCTTCTATGTCAAACTTTCTGGTACCCCAAGAATCCTGATGATCCCAGACAGAAAGCTACCCCTCCCCCTGCAAAAAGGAAAGTCAGAAATTATTTTCTGAGTACTGTCAGCATGACAAATTTTGGGCAATATGCCCTCAGGCTGACACCCACTGATGTCAACGATGAGGTGTACTTGCCAATTGTGCCAAGTTTACGAAATCTTCATGATAACTGTCTTGACATCACAACAAACCAATGGCCTGAGGCAGCAAAACATATCACCAGGAAGTGGAAATCAACTTCAATATCTTTGTGAGACATCTTATTGGAAAATAAGTCTTCATTAAATCTGAAAATCTTATCTGTTGAAAATGTTCATGGTTTAGAAATATTTATATGAATTGAACCAATACTTTGGATATTTTAGTCAAGTTCACATCAGAAGAAATGAACATTGACCCTTTGATTAAATTAATGTGTCATCTCTATTGATGTACTAGCAATTAACTTCTGAAATGATAGGAATATGCAACTGAGGACACCTCAGAGTGACCTCATCCAAGTCAAGTGCTGCTGAAAAAAGGTTCCAATATATTTCTAACAAATTAAACTATACCAATTATAAAAATAGATTTTATGGCAGTTTGAGTAGTCAAGTAAATGTAAAAGCAGAAGCACTTGGCTCATCTTCCATGCAGTTCCTGTATAATATGGAATTAAAGGGTTATAAATTTGTACTGTTAGCGAAGCATCTCTTAACATTTCATTTGGCACTTCTCAAAATATGTGTATTTCCTCATCACATGAAAGTCAAACAGTTGCAAGGATGCCTCCATTAATCCTATGAGTATGTAAAGTAATTTTACCAAATTACATTGTACACATCCCCATACTAGTTTAAAATATTACCTTTCAATAAGTTAAAGGTTATTAACCAAATCACATTTTACTGTATGAACAAAGAACAATGATGGGGCCTGTTGAAATCTAAATCAAATGAACCAAATCCGTATTTTAAGTGTGTTCTGACTCAGATTTGTTGGAGGACACAATCAGAATAAAATGAAACTTGAATCAGTAACTATGGCCTAGAATGATTGCTTGGAGCCATGGCACAATCCAGAAATTGTTTTAAATGGATCTTAAAGCTTTACTATGGTCTAATAGGATTTGAAGATTAGTAATTCCTATTGGAGTTTTTTGTTTTATTAGACTTTCAAGCCTGAAGATATTTCCCAGTGGCTCAACTGACATAATTAATGTTCCTAAATTTCTCAGCAGTGGTTTTTTAAAAGGATAATGAACTTGCTTTATGTCATTTCAGACAGAAGCTACTTGTCTGTTACTCATTAAAAGTACCACAGACCATAGACTTCCAGACAATAAAAATATTGCTGGTGAAGTTTAATAATGATCAGTTAAGCAAGGGAACATAACTCAGTGAATCTCTAACATGTATCATTTTTATTCATGAATATAGTTGTTCATACTTTTTGTGAAAAATTCTGTTGGCTAATATTTAGACATCAACTTCAAAAGTGAATAGAATGGTAAAATTAAATCTGGAAGAGAAAAGGACAACACAAAATTCCCAAGATATCTAGCAAAAGGGCATAGAATAGTTGGTTGAATCAATAAAAAAGTATGTAATATCTATGTAAAAAAATTAAAAATACTTAAGCTTCTTGTTTCTCAGTAGAAGAAGCTATTGACATCTCTGTAGTATGATTGTAGTAGATGAGTCTGGTTTCAGACCATTTGCTTCTGATCTTTCATATGCTGGTTCTCACAAATCTAGGAAGGGCTGGTTGTTATCCCTTGCTCTAACTTGGACAAAAACACAAAACCAATCATTTCCTTATGGAGATAATGTCTCAAAGGAGCTGAGCCCAATTTGAGCACTAATTTTGTCCTTTATATTGTTTACTTCTTCATAAAAGTATTAGGCATGGTCATTAAAAGCTTTGGGATAAGGTCTCTATTATTTATTACCATATACTTCCAAGAAGGCTTTCAGTGTACCTTTCAATGTTGCATGAACTCAATGATGGATTGGATGTGGGAAAATACACTGAAATTAATCCAGATAAGTCATAAGTGGTGTTTGTAAGGAGAAAGATGTACTTGTATTGAGGTGAAATGTATTTGAACAGAGTTGCCCTCCCCTAGAAAGAGCAGATTCACAATATGGGAATGTTTATTGACTCCAACTCTCACTGGACTTAAAGAGGATAGCTACATGTTGATACATAAAAAAACATATATAAGCAATAAATGATAAAATTTATCTTCTCGCCTTTTGAAATAATATTACAACTGTATCTATAGCCAACTATAGGCAAGAAAATTCAGCCCATCACTTTTTAGACTTGTTTTCTTCTATGTATTATTAACACTGCTACTATTAAGTTAAGATATAGAACAGTTACAATTCTATTATGCTTTTCTTTTTCCTGTGTCAGATAATGATTATGCTACTCTATTCATGGGACATGCTGAAATCAAAGCCCATTGCAATATATTACAAGATTACATTGTCTTGTTTGAGAATCATAAATTTTACATGGGGAATCAATGATTGAAAAATTCCATTTACTCTTTAGTGATTAACATTAAATGAGTAAATGATATGTGAAAATCAAAAGCAGCTTTTGGAAGCCATTTTTATTTTTTCCTTTTTAATTCAGTATATTTATAGATGGATTATATCAGAATTATATGTAGTTATGGATACCATATGAAAATCTTTTAGACATCTTTCTATGACATATTCACCCTTGACACCTAAAACTAGTTTTAGTTAGCTTACAAAACTATTTCCTTTTTAAAAAATCTTTATTGAAAAACATCATAAAAAAGAAAAAAATATCATTAAAATGTTTACATTTACATAGTATCACTAAAATATATTTTCCGCTTACTACAATTCTTCCGACAGTACATACAGTATATAACATTTCTTATTCATCTCTAATTCCATACTACTGTTCTGGTTCAGGTCTTCATACACACGAAGGAATAAATAAATAAGCAATCCCCTGGCTGAGAGCCCAGAATGCTATCTTAATTAAAACCAAAGTTTGATAGCAACTTACAGATTGTCCGAAAGCCTTGCATACGGCTACATCCCCTTCTGTCGTCCCACCTATAAGCTCTCTGGGAGGGGCCAATCATTAACCCTTTATTTTCTTCTCTGCTTCTGAAGCTGCTCTCTCCTCCTCGCAGCCCTACGCATATGCACGTCAGGGACAGCCTCCCTCTATTCTTCCTCACTGCTCCCTGACTTAGACACCACCTGGTGACCAACAAGCCTCTGTAGTCCCTGCTGTGACTCCGAACACCCCCCAGACTCTTCCTCAGCTTCCAGGGCAGTCCCATAGTGTTCATCACTGTCAGATTCCATCAACAGCCCAGCCAGCTGCTGTTGGGCCACAACAACTACTGATTATATATTTCTAAACAAATACTCATTTATTCCTTTCGTTAACTAAATTTATTACTTATCCATTTATATCATTTCCCCCAAATTTTGTAATACTTAGAGACTTCCTTATCTTTTAGTTCCAGAATAAATTTGTCCATTTTGGCACAATGAATTTTTTTTTGAAGAATTAATCCTTCTGTCGGTACATAATTGCTTTTCCAGCATTGCGCCAGAGCTATCCTTGCTGCTGTAATCACGTGTATTATTAAATATCTGGTCTCTTTTGTATATATCTCTTTAATAATCAACTATTTCCTTTTGTATTGGATCCTTTTTTCCCTGTTATTGCTCAAACCTGCGTAATATTTCTCCCTCTGTTCTTAAAGACTGAGATGCAATATCCATCTGTTATTAAGGAAAAGGAAGAAGAAGAAACTGCATCGGGGAATAATAGAACTCCTGCAATCATTCTCTCCCTCCCTCCCTCTTTTTCTCTCTCCCCCCTCTCATCTTTTACATACCAGAATTGATACTAGAATTGATACCAGAAGATACCAGAATTGTAAAAGGAGAGGGCATAAAATCAACAGGGAGTTCAAAAGTTTCCAAACAAAAAAATCTCCAGAAAATGGAATATATGTTGAATAAGAGAAAAGGAAAATAGCATCTACTTTCAAAAATAGGTTTATATTTTTAGCTTCTTCAAATATAGGAACTCAAGAATGCAACTAAATATATAAACATTAGATAGTTTCTGATTATAAGAACTGTTGAATGGTAGAGCAGTGTACCTAGTAGAATGATGGGTTTTCTCTCACTGGGGAACTTTCAAATAGGAATTGGATAGTCATTTGTGAGGGAAGTTTAGCATATTCCTTCACTAAACAGTGAATTGAATAGATCAGGGGTGTCAAACTCAAGGCCCGGGGGCTGGATTTGGCTCATGGGGTGCTTGGATCTGGCCCTTGGGGCTTCCTTGGAAACATCAAAGGACCAGCCCAAGGTGCCTCTGCCAGTGAAAATGGAGCTCAGGAGCCCATTTTCGCTGGCAGAGCACTCGGGCCTCCACAGATGCCCCCAACATGAGTGATGTCAAGCTGGCCACACCCACCCTGGCCACACCCACCCTCGCCCCTGAAGTCAAACACAACCGTGATGTGGCCCTGGATGAAAGCAAGTTTGACACCCTTGGAATAGATGATATATCACATATACTCATGTCTAAAAATGGAATTTGGGTGTCAAAATGCATCCTAAAATTGGGTTTGACTTACCCATGGATGGGTTTATATGGTATTTTTAAAAAGTATCTGTATTTACTATATATGCTTGCATTGTAAGCCTATCCACAGATAAGCAGACCCTTACATTTTTAACCAAAATACAATGAAAATGTGGGTCAGCTTATCTGCAAATGGCTTATTTTCCATGGAATTTTGAGTAAAAATTTGAGAATTGTTTTTGTGTGGATGAGTTTATACACAACTATAATGTTATACACTATGATTCTGTGAAGTTATACATTTCCAAGTGAATCATTTTCAGAGATTTCAAAAAATGTTTAAAGCTTAGATATAGCAAAGCAGTTTAGAGCTGAAATGTTGTACTTTAATCAACCAACTAACAAACCCCAAGTGCAAAAATATTTTAAATATTTGCCTCATCACTCTAGGAATGCTCTGGAAGGCTACAACAGGTGTGCTGATTGTGTATTGCATATGACCATCTAGCCATGCTGTATCTTGAACTAGTGCGGTGTTTCTCAATCTCAGCAACTTTAAGATGTTCCCCATGTTGGTTAGGGAAATTCTGGAAGGTAAAGTCCATGCATTTTAAAGTTGCTGAGATTGAAAAATGCTGCCCTACTCAAGACTTTGATACCCAGAAATCCATATTGTTGATTTTATAGCAAACTAGAATTAGGATAACTTTTTTTCCTTGTCTCTCTATTTTTGCAGGGGGGATATTTGAAATGGTGGAAAATGAACCTGTTAATGTTGAAGAACTAGCTTTCAAGTTTGCAGTCACCAATATTAACAGAAACAGAACACTGATGCCTAATACTACATTGACCTATGACATCCAGAGAATTAATCTCTTCGATAGTTTTGAAGCCTCAAGACGAGGTAACTATCTCAGCATTGTAATGCCTTATTGAGTCTGCCCATTTTTTCTCTAAAATTTCTCAGTTTTTGCAGTTGTTAATCCATACATGATAATTCCATTTAGTTAATTAAATGTCTACTTTTCTTTCTCTATGATGGAATCATATTTTTTTCACCCACATACTGAGCATTAATTGTGTAATTATCTGAAATGATTCAATTCTTTGTTTAAGAGTTAAAATAGCTGCAAGTGCTACAATATTGAAATACCTAGAAAGCCACACTTAAACTTATCTTCTTTCTAATGTTTAGCTTTGTGATAATAATAGATTGTGACAGAAATTCAAATATTTCCTTACTTGCGAATGGATTTTTTTCTACTATTTTGAGTATGTCGGGATTTTAAACCTTAATTTGCATTCTTAATAGTGTCTACATTCTAAAGTTCACCACTAGAAATATGTCATTTTTTAGAGAGATATTTAATCTTTGTCACATTTTCCTTTGCCTATAGCATTGTTGTGAGGATTTGCCATATATTTTCAGTTAAGCCCTTCTAATTAGATGGAAGTATTGACAGAAATCTTTCTTAAATATAGACCTGCTCATAGTGATATGGGCTAAAGTTTATTTCACTTTTCTAAGTGTGGCATTTTTAAGTATATCAGACTTCACATCCCCAAATCCTGAGCTAGCAAAGCCGTTAATTATGCTGGATAAGAATTATGGAAATAAAGACTAACACTTCTGGATTCCATAAGAATGGAGAAGATTGATCTGCATTATAAATTCAGCCTTAAATGTTTTAATCTCAAAAACATAAAATTTAAAAGAACTGAAAGTTTTAACATTTAAATTAACAATTAATAAAGGAAAAGGTTAGATTTAGTTTATGTTATTTTAGAAAAATAAACTGTATTACTATAAGCTAAATAATAATTACATGCCTTACGTGGGAAACATGTTAAATATAATTGTGCATAAAACTATTAGATGTGCAGAACTTTAGAAGCCATTATGTATTCAATAAATTGGCAAACAGATCCTCCTCCTTCTCTGTATACTGCAGTCTGTTTTTTTCTTTTCTTTTTAAATTTATTGAACAAACACCATTTAAAAAACATTTCATACATTTACATACATACAAAAGCCTTTTTAAAACAAAAACATTTTGTGTATTTTACAGTCCTTTTTTTCAAACGTACAGTGCTGTACATACATATCAGTTGTTCAAATATAAATGTTTTAGAATTCCAAATTATTCCTTATTTCTAATTCTTAAATTACATATTCTTTAGTTATTTAATTACTTAGTTCGATTATTAATCCATTGGTACCAACACTCCCAAACTTTGTAATATTCTGAGTCTTCCTTTCCATTTAACTCCAGAGTGAGTTTGTCCATTTCTGCACAATCAAAAATCTTTTGGATTATTAAGGTCTCTCTCGGCACAGATTCATCTTTCCAATATTGGGTGAGTGCTATTCTTGCTGATGTAGTTATGTGCACTATTAAGTACTTTATTTCTTTTGTATATTCCCCCTTTATAATTCCTAAAAGAAATATTTCCACTTTTAATTCTAAATAAATTTTTGTAATTTCCTGTATCCAGTTTCTTATATTGATCCAATAATTTTTAATTTTAGGGCATAACTACCAAACATGAAAGAAGGTACCATGTGCTTTCTTACATTTCCAGCAATCTGGGCCCATATCAGGATACATTTTAGCCAATCTCATAGGGGATAGATACCATCAATAACACATTATGTATTGGTTTTCTTTGTATGTGACTGATTTTGTCATTTTAAGATTTTTGTTCTATATCTTTTCCCAGTCCTCCAGTTCTATGTTATGACCTATATTCCTGGCCCAAGCTATCATTGGCCCTTTCACTATTTCCTCTGCCAAATCATAATTTAGTAGATAATTATATATCCTCACAATCAAATTCTTTTCCATACCTATTAACAGTTTGTCTAATTGTTTGAACTCCGTCTCTATGCCAAATTCTTCTTGATCTTTTTTATATCTTGACTTAATTTGTAAATATGGCCACTAATCTATAGTTAATCCCTGATCTCTTAATTCCTGGTTGGATTTTAATGCTCCTTGAGGATCTAATATTTTGTGGTATCTGGCCATTTCCCCCATGTCTAACATTGCTTCCATCGTTGATAACCATCTTGGAATTTTTATATAATGCTTATTTTTTATTTTCTCCCATGTCCAAATCAGTGAGTCCCTTATCTTATGCTATAAAAATATTTGTGGGCCTTCTTCCTAGAATTCCACATAAAGGCAAGCCAGCCCATTTGTAGGTCGTGCCCTTCCAAAGTTAAAATTCTTTACTTTCTCAAATTGACCCATTCTCTAATCCATGTTAGACTTGCTGTTTCATAGTACTTTTCCCAGGCTGGAAGTCCAAATTCCCCTCTACTTTTATTGTCCTTCCCTTTTCCTGGTTTCCACCTTTCTTTTGGATTTCTTCGTTCTAGATCTTCATTGCTGCTATCTTCCTCTTCTGGTCTAATAAGTTATTCATAGAGTTCTTGCGCCTTCTCTCATGTATCCACCTTGATTTTTTTTTTATCTCACCAGGATACCAATAGTCCTTCCGGAGTTATCCATCTACATAAGATACAGTGTTTGTTTAGTAAGGTAGCCAAGAAGCGGTAGTCTTTTCGTTGTTCCCTTATCCTCTTTGGAATTTGTTTCAATGTTATTATTTCCTTGTCTTTGCATACCATCGGGTCATCTCTAGTGCTTTTGTAAACAATATCCCTTACTTTTTTACATACAAAATGAATGTGGACCTCCCTTGGTAGTCTGTGGTGTCTAGCATAATTCGTATTTATTTATTGATTGATTTAAATTTATATACCGCCCCTCTCCCAAGAAGGGACTCGGGGCGGTGTATAACCATTTAAAACATAAACAATAAATTAAACAATTAAAAACAGATTAAAAAGAATTAAATAGGTGGTTGATTTAAAATTAAAATTATAAAATTTAAAAACTCTATATACTTCATCTAACTCCTTCAAGATCTCTTGGCTATCTCACTGAAGAGTTTCTGCTATTAGTTCCACCATTTACCCTTGCTAGGTCTTCTTTGTCCTCTACAATGTTCAGAAATCATAAATAAAAGGAAGCCCAATCCAACTCTAAGTGAATTAACACATCTTCTAGTTCTTTATTCCTCTCCATCATTCTCTGGTCTATTAGATCTAGTTGTCGTTATGTTTGTTCTGTTCTTGTTTCAGTTATTTTTATTTTTTGATCATTTTTCTGGATTGCTTCCTGTATGGAACCCATCTTTTTGTCTAGCTTCTGGATGTCGCTTTTCACTTCTGTCTTCACCTCCTCCATCTCCACTTTAATCTCTTCATGGTTTTTAGATATGTTTTCTTGAAGCTTTACCATTGTTTCCTGAATTAGTAATAACATGGTTTCCTATCAGAAGCATACTTTCAATCAGTCTCTGATTCGATGGAGAGGCCACTGACCCCGATGCAGTTGGGGTGGTTTTCTTCCCAGTTTTCAGGGTAGTAGTTGTAATGCTTGTCATTTCTTTTAAAATCCTCTGTTACTTTTCTAGGATTTTATTTATATTGTCCCAAATTCTCATCCAATATTTAACTATAATCTCACTCTCCCAGGGTCTTCCTTGTTATTCCTCTCCCTTATCCTCTTTTGTTTCTTTTATTCCTTTTCACTGATCTATATTCTCTTATTCTATCACTGTTCTTATTATGATATTTATTTACTTTAATAATACACCATCACAATCTATGACCAATATTAAGTAACACTTATAATTTTAAAGTTAGGTTGAAAAAGAAAGTAATGCTCATTAATACCTAGTTAATAACAATGATTATAGTTTTACTCTAAAGCTACTAATTTTCTTGTTAAATTGCTAAATTACTAGAAAGGTCTATTAAATTTATAAATAAGTTTATAAGTATAGGTAAATACAGATATTGATATTTCTAAATATATGCATCTAATTTCAAGTATAAATATAACTATATAGGAGATCTAAATATAAATGGATATATATATATATATCTATATATGTTTGTTTGTTTTTGTGAGGAAATACTTGGTCACCCAAATATGGGAGAGAACAACTTTAGTTCTCTTTTGCCTTTCAGCTCATCTCAAGAGACTATCCA
>JAEANM010007749.1:7425-17501 GCA_017656035.1 Myanophis thanlyinensis | reverse complement strand
GTTCTTGTTATTGCTTGTGCTGTCTAATAAAGAGCTGTTGTCACTGAACTACCTGCCTCCAAGCCTCTTATTCACAGAATCAAACAGGGACAATCTTCTGTCAATCACCAGAATTAACACTTACAATCTCTGCCTATGATTTGCTTAAAATTCCACTTCTGCAGCATTATAATTGCTGTCCCTGGTGGACCCTGCCTCAGCACTACTAGATCTGGCAGATAAGATACGTTCTAAATCCCTATGGTGAAAGAAGAAACCTTGAAAGCAAGTTTTCTCTGCTGTAGTTCCTGCCTTATGGCAGAGAAGCCTGTTTACCTTCAGGAAAGCAGTGAAGACCTCCCTTCCCCACCCACCCCCAGTTATTGGCAGGATGTTCATGGAGCTCCTCTAAGCAGTTCGTTGAACCGGTTGTTAGAAGAAATCTCCTTTTGTTTTTTTCCACTTTACAGGGTTCATCCTGTAAGGAAGGCAGGAAAGAAACATTCTGGTGTTGTTTCTAGCCTAATCTTTATTGCCCTGTTTACAGAAAGTGCCCACCCAGTCACATGACACCCCCCCGCCACTCCCACCAAGCCATGCCCACAAAACCGGTAGTAAAAATATTTGAATTCCACAACTGGATCAGAGTTGTTCTAAAAGTCATTCTCTCATTCCTAAAAGACAAACGCAATGAAAGAGATGGTTTTCCTTTTACTATAGGTACATAAGAGTTCTGTGATGTTCCATTCACTTTTTAGGGCTGTGAATAAAGACCTTTCTTCCATTTTAATCTATTCTCTTCCTACCAGAGTAAAAGAAAGGACATGAAAGTAAAATGCTGCATTCATAAGAAAGAAAGAAGAACGAGAAGGAAAGAAGGGAGGGAGGGGAGGGGAGGGGAGGGGGCGGGGGGGAGGGGGGAGGGAAAGCTAAAATGCAGGAAAAAAGAGAAAATGAAACAAAAAAGAGAAAAAGAAACCATAAAGTGGTTTCTATTCTTCTTTACAGTAGTTATAGTATAAATTTATGTCTTACTGTATGGCTGCAGAATAACTTTCTTTTTTTTCTACAGTGTATTTTTTTACAACCATCAAAACCATATACTATACGTTCGTTTTTTTCTGTTTCACACAAAAAATCTTTTAGTGGTTTTCAGTCAGCAATAACCTAAAATAATGTCTTTTCTCTAATCAAAGCTATCAATTTGGCCATCTCAGCAAGTTCCATGCTTTATCATCTGTTTCAGAGAAACAAAGAAATGGGATAACAGGGCAGCTCATTTTTAGAAATGTGTGCTTCATATTTATAAAATGGGGTGTAATCAAAGAACGCCAGATTCAATGTTGGTGGGAGCTCATTTTGACTGGGGAAGATCAGTTTAGATGTGCTCATAATATGGAAATAAAACAAAATTTGTTTTTTTCTATCTAATGGTTACACCTGGATTGCCTGATTGTTCCTCCATATTAGGCAATCACTGCTGTGCTTATGTATTTACACAATGCTGCCCTTTACTTCTTCCCCAACGTCTATCCTCTTACTTCTCCTTCAACAGGTGGAAGGAGCTGCACATATTTGGCATCCTCTACTTAATTTGGACATCACATGACCTTTCCAGAGAAAACGAAGCGCCAGATAATCCTTATATGAGGGAATTGAGATGGACATAATATTTTAATGAGTGGCAGTTTTCTGTAGTGGTTTAAGCACAAGGCTAGAAACTGGGAGATCATGAGTTTTAGTCCCAAAGCTAATTGAGTGACCTTGGCTCGATCGGTCATTCTCTTCCAACCCTAAGAAGGAAGTAGCAGCAAACCACTTCTGAAAAACCTTGCCAAAAAAACTACGGGAATTTATCCAGGAAACCTCTGAGAATCAGATACAATGGAATGGAAGGGGGGGAATTTAAATCCTTGCATTTTTTCCTCCCCTCCATGCAGTGTAGCCATTCTTTGTTGGAATAGAAACCATCTTTTTTTTGGTTTTAGTTCCAGATGCTTTACACCAGAGTTTGTTAGAATGGGCTCTCAAACCAGGTTTAGATTTCTATAATGAACTAAAATATCTATGAAACACCATATACTGTATGAATGTGGGACACGCTGAAGAAGATTCTGACTTCTGTGAAAAGTCAGCATCTGGAGGTGGCTGTTCTGTTCCTTGAAGTCAACTAAAATTCACAAGAGCCATGATTGTACAGGTTGCATTGTCCCTAGTGCATGTACAAAAAAGCAAGGATATAACAGTGCATTGACAAAAAAGGTAGAGCCCACCACAGTGCTTTCTTCAAGCTCTCCCCTTGCCTCCTACAGATGCCACCAGCTCCCCAAATTCCAAACCATGTTAAGAATTCTAGGAGGGCAGTAGGTCAGACCAAGTTTTTCACTCTGGGAGTCCTAAATGTACGATGAATGCCTGTGGGAGAGACAACCAGAAATAATAAACTGCCTCCACACACAACTAAAGAAAAACAAGTATTTATGGAAGCAGTGATGTATTTGGTTTTGGCTTCTCCCTGCAGCCTCATTTTAATTCACAAGGAGAAATGACAAGGTCATCTAAAAATGCACGACAATGACTTCCACCTTTCTCCAGCTGTTATATTTACAAGATGAAGGGAAACAAAAATCAAGAAGTCTAACATTATGCAAAAGAACTCCAACATCATTATCCTTGTCCTCGTTCTGTTTTCTTCTCACATTCGCATTTTATAGCTCATCTCAAATTATCCTGCACATTTCTGGAGCATATTTATTTATTTATTGTATGGAGGGGCTGTCAACCAACGTAATATTTTCAGAAGATTGCTAGCCTCTCTTTCAAGTGATTGACTAATTAACTCATTAAAATTAATAGCATCATCTCAATATAAGGTAGCATTTTAGTTTCAAAACAATGGAAAGAACCATTCTCCTGACATATTATATCAACGGCTCGTTCTTATGGATATTCACTTGGATCTTCTAAGCCCCACAATTTGCAGTAAGTCTCGTCCCAAATCTTGAAGATCATAATCCAAAAAAATGAATTGTTAAGAGGCATCTGAAGGCATATCTCTAATATACTTTGCACTGCATAAAGCAGCTTTCACAAAAAAAGCCTTAGAGGTCATAGCATTTAGCCCCTAAATCTACATTCTGAATCTGATTACTCACTTAATGTATACTTCAGCTATGTTATAATGCTGTAATATTTATCTGCCTTGCTGGGAAGCCACTATATAATTAGAGAAGAAAATTGAGGAAAGGATAAAATATATCGAGAATAAAAGCATTTTATTCTTGTATTTGTTGTGATCGCTGCTATTTTTTGAAATCTCCATTGTCTTTAATATGATCCAGATATTTTTCTTTCATATTAGCAGGCATCCGATGTAGTGTTTGCTTTTGGTCTCAGAAGAGCCCTATTTCCATTTTCTTATCTATGAAAGTCAGAGAGGTATCTAGCAGGAATTTGGATAGATAGCCTCCCTCCCTTTCAGCTGCTGGAGAAAAAAAAATCTACAAACTAGAAGTCTCAGGTCACAGCTATAGCTTGATGTATTTACGGTACTATTTATTATTTAATACATTTTTCTATGCATTCCTATGTTTAAATAAAGATCTAATTTTTTGCAATAGTGAACAATTTTGCTTGTCGAGAATTCTAGGATGACTTCAGCTCAGTGGTGGAATTCAATTTTTTTAAACTACCGATTCTGTGGGCGTGGCTTGGTGGGCATGGCTGGGGGTTCATGTGACTGGGTGGGCAGTTTCTGTAAGCAGGGCAATAAAGATCAGGCTAGAAACAACACCAGAATGTTTTTTTCCTGCCTTCCTGACAGGGTTAACCCTGTAAAGTAGAAAAGACAAAAGGAGATTTCTTCTAACAACCAGTTCTCCAAACTGCTTAGAAAATTTACTACAGGTTCTAGCGAACCTGCTAGAACTGGCTGAATTTCACCTCTGCTTCAGCTTCAATGAAAATGGATGTTTTAGGACCACCCTACAACCCTTGAGATGACATTCCCCCATTCTCTATCAATATGGAGTAAGACCTTTGAAAAACAGTAGATCTTCTAAACAAGTATGCATTGGATTTCTTTGTTGTCTCTACCTGTCCCTTTGTGTCACTGAGATAATGGAACAAAAGGAAAAAATAATTATAAAGCAACAAACAAGCACAATGCAATAAGAATCATCTTTATCTATCCTTGTACCTTATCTTCATCTCTGCCCTGGATCTTCCAACACATATTTAAAATAAATAAAAATGGCCATCAAAAATAAAAGCTGGACTAAGGGTGAAAATATCCATAGAGTAACAAGTCAGATGGTGATGAAAGAATCAGTTTGGATCCAGCAAGAACAAGATAGAATATTTTGATGAATTTCACTGATTAGGAGCAGCCAATAGAATTTGGAATTAAAAAAATATCAGGCAGTGATAATGCTACATACATGAGGCATCTACAGTAAGACACACACCTAGCTCTACACATGAAGAGTTCATCCATTTAAGAACATGAAGTTGATTCAAGACCAGAAGTTTTTTTGAAAGGAAGGGGGAGGACTGTGTCCTTGGTATGATGAGCACAGTTATATCAGCTTAAGGAATTAATGAATCTACAAATGAATCTACTAAATCTACAAAATTCAGGGTCAGACAACATCTTTACTGGGACAGCTTTCTTTAGAATTAATCAAATATGTTCTAAATTGCAGATGACCTTTTCAAGTCTTCTTCTCTTTGGGAAACAAGACAATTATATATTAAAAAAAAGATTAGAGGGAAGGGGAATAGAGGAGGGAGGATGACAGAGGTTGAGGTTATGGAGTTTACACGATTAGTCAAAAGAGGGAATGCTAGAAGAGGTCTAGAATTGAAAATGGTCTCAGTGAGTCTAAAAAGATGGCCCTACATTTGTAACATAAACATTTTCTTATTGTGGATCTTGCATTTCTATTTGCATTGCAGCATTCCTTATGTTGATTAATTGATTGCAATTCCCAGTATTGTGCCATTCTGTTCATCAGACTCGGAGTGACTTAACAATTCCTCCATACAGCAGCTAAGTTTGAAAACATGCACAACATAACGTACACAAAATTCTCTACAACAGGCCATATAAACTACAACAGTACACTGTCTCATTCTCATCCAGTGTCCTGGTACTACTCTTCCTTTGGAACAGTATTTAAAATTCGGTTCCCCATCCAGAAGTAATACAAAAGAACCAGTTCTCCATTGACCTCCAAAACACTAATAGGGATGGGGTCATATTTATCTCTAGATGCCAGCTAGTCCAGAGGAGAAGAGAAACCACTAAAAAAAAAAACTTGCCTTCAAGTTCTCAGACATAAAAATTTCTTCAGAGGTGGACTCATAGCAAGCCTTCCCTTCTACATCTCACCTGATGAGCAGATTCCACAGAGTAAGTGAAAAAATGCTTAATGTGAGAGTTATTCACACTGATAAAATAACTAGCAGTTATCAAAAGAGTGAAATGAAATGCAGAGTGTGCCCTGTCTTCATAAAACAGACCTGGACCTTTACAACAGAAATGCAGGTGGAAGAAGATTGGCATTTTGCCCTCATAAATTAACAATGCAGATAATCCTATGTTAACTAGACAACTGGAATCACTAAGTGATGTGGTCATAAAGCATAATGTCACATGACTGCCCCAATTTACGACAACCATTCTGTTGCGATTGTGGCCATTGGGCAAATCTTGCACAATCATTTAGCATGTTGTCATGTGACCATTATTTAAAACTGCCTTCTACCTTCCACATTAACATTGCTGGTTGAAAGCCACAGGAGAAGATTGCAAATGGCAATCATGTGACCATGGTATGCTATGTCTATCATAATTGTGAACCACTTGCCAAGTACCTGAATTGCGAACACATGACCATGGGGACATCGCAACAGCAACAACTTTGAGAGCCCGTCCTAATTCTTCTCAATCAACGCTGTCATGACTTCAAATGGTCATTGAACAAATAGTCAATAACCAAGGACTGTCTGAATAAAAATAATATTTGAATATAAGGTACTTGCTGGAACTCTTGTTTGCCACTTACCATTATTTCTGGTAAATTCTATTCATCAGAGTATGTACAATCTTGTTCTTTGGATGAACTGTTCCCAGTCCAGTCTGCAAAGAGGGCAAGCTGTCAACCAACCCTCCACCCTACAGTGATTTAAGGGAAATGGTTACTATTTTGAGTTGCACCCAGAAGAAAACCAGTAACTCATATTATTCTCACAATGATGATCTCAACTCAACTCAAATATTTATTACAGTCATAGACCCACATAAACGGGGGTCTCACATGAGCAAACCCAGACCAATTTCTGCCTGATCTTCAAGAGCAGCTTGATGTGGAGCAAGCTGCAAATATCCGGTGCCTCATTGCCATTCTAGCATATGGTTTAAATTTCAGAGTAATGATGATGACAAAACCTGTTATTCCTCCCATCTTGGAAGATAACAAGATTTAAAAAAAAAAAATGGGGGGTGAGGGGAGAGAGAATTGGGAATCCTGACTTGGCTGGATGGATTTTGGTTTGTTGTGTCTTTTTTTTATGTGTACATTTAATGTGTCTTAGTTTTATCACCTGATTGGATCATTTTGCTTTGGCAGCTCTGTGCTTTGGGAGTCATGCTGAATATTAACCATTCCGCTGCATCCGCTCCTGATGTGGGTTAATCTCCATATCATAGGCTGCCACCAGTTTCCTAAGCAGCTTAAAAGGACATGTTATAACTTTGACAATGACCCGCTAATGGTTTGACATTTCTCAAAAGTATTATGAGCTGTCTTTGTCACTATTATCTTCTAATGAGATCAGTAAATTTAGGGAGCAGACAGGGCTGATGCAAACGGCCCGGTGCTTCAGCCAAGGACAAGGCATATAATTGCTATACTATAAATAATAATCTGCAAACTATTTAGACTCTCCGCCTCCTTCAGGGAGTGACTCCATTTTGGGTCCCCTGGAGCTACCAAATCTATTCTAGGATTGCCTGTGATCTTTCTTTTACCATTAGGCAAAGCTCCTAATAACAAGGTGCAGAAATAGGGTTTTGTCCTCTGGAATTTTTTTGTGGACTTTTTTGTGGACAAAAGGAGATTTTGCCCTTTGATCACTGACAGTTCTTTTTTGAGTCAAATGTGAAATATATTATTTTTTTAAGGCAGTTCAGATAGATCCATCTACATGGGACAATGATCAACTGGCATTTTTCCAAGTAGGTCTAATCCAGTCCTCTGCAGAAGAAGGACGAGATTTAAAGGGCAGTGATAGTGATTTCCCTCCAGCCAGTTTCCCCTTGGGAGATTAAAGAATAGGATCGTTATCATCACTGGTATTTACTAACTTGGAGTAGTTCTCCCAAACTAATGTGGATTTAGAACTTTCGATTCCCAAGCATTCCAATGCATTTCTCAAAAAAAAAAATGTGTAAAATTTTATCTCAGAATATGAATTCAACCCTATTGCCTTTAAAAACCAATTGCATTGGAAAAGATATCTCAATCTTAAAACAGATAAAATATATTTATAGAGGCTCATATGTAAAACTGAAACAAAGAAATCCACTTGGCCATATCTGCAAATGTGTTTCTGCAAGTAAGTAAGGGAAATTCACCATTAGGAATTTTTTTCTTACTTCTAGGTTTGCTATTAAATTTTGCTATTAAATTAAATTAAATTATTAGGTTGCTTCTCTCCTTGGTTAGCTTCTATCCATTGTTTCTTGTCCTGCATTTTGGTGCTTTGGAAAATAGTTTGACCCCCTTGTCTTTGTAGGAGCCCCTCAAATATTGGAACATTATCATGTCTCCCGTAGTCTTACTTTTCATTGGATTGGACATATCCAATTCCTGTAACCATTTTTTGTATGTTTTACCTCCAGCCAGCCATTGTTTGTATGTTTTACCTCCTAATCATTTTTGTTGCTCTTCTCTGTACTCTTTCTAGTGTCTCAACATCTTTTTTTTTATTGTTGTGACCAGAACTGGATATAGTATTCCAAGTGTGGTCTTACTAATGCTTTGTAAAGCGGTACTAGAACTTCACATGATCTTGATTCTAGCCCTCTATTAATGCAGTTTAGGATTGCATTGGCTTTTTGGAGTGCCACTGCACATTGGTAGCTCATATTTAAGTGCATGCCACACTTTCCTATTATTTTGGTTACTCACATGAGGGCATAGTTAAAGCATTTTGGATTGCAAGCCTCATTTCTGCCTGTAGCAAACAGGTACCACTACCTTACAATTGTTTAAGGACAACTTCAAAGTGGCTCAGCTATGAGATGACGATGCGAGAAAGACAGTGCCAGGAGGATATGATCTTGCTGCCATCAGAGGGACATGATGACAAAGAGCCCATTAGCAGATACAGACCAAACCTTCTCAAAAGCTCCAACAAAACAGGGAGGTATTTACAGTTTAAAAAAATCAAGACTAAATTCAGGCTTTGATAATTTAGCTACATAGAGAAAGCCTATTGGTCTAGTGGTTAAGACAACAGGCTAGAACAGGGGTGGGCAATTACAGCTCCTTCATGACTTGTGGACTTCAACTCCCAGAATTCCATGGCTTGGGATGGGGGTACTTACGGGACCGCCTGTTGCCACCTTTAGCCTCCAACCGACCAGTGCGCTCCCACAGGTCAATCCTCGGGGTTCCAAGGCCTCCACGGGGGTTCCACAGTCGGGCCAATGTCGCCTGACAGCCCCGAGGGTTCGAGCCTTCTCTGTGGCTGTGCCCTCCCTATGGAACGAACTTCCCCCTGAGATTCGGACCATTACTGACCTCCGAGCCTTCCAACGTGCGTTAAAAACCCATCTCTTCCAGCTAGCTGGCCTGGCCTGATACCTCAGGGCTAAATTTTAAATTTGGGAATTTTATATTTTAAATTCAATTCATTTAACTGTGGGTTTTTTAAATTCTAAATCAATTTTTAATTTTCAGCTTATATAATTATTTTAATTGTTTTTTAACTTGTTATTTATATATGGTTTTATTTGCTGTGAACTGCACCGAGTCCCTTGGGAGAGGGGGCAGTATATAAATTTAATAAAAGTCTAAAAGTCTAAAGTCTAAAGAATTCCTGAGCCAGGGAGTTGAAGTCCATGAGTCATGAAGGAGCCGTAATTGCCCACCCCTGGGCTAGAAACTAGGAGACTGTGAGTTCTAGTCCCGCCTTAGTTATGAATGCCAGCTAGGTGACTTTGAGCCAGTCACTCTTTCTCAACCCAATCCACCTTATGGGATGTTGTTGTAGAAAAGATAGAAGGAGGAAAGAGTATTAGGTATAAGTAGATCTTCTATGGGGATTCTCAGTCGTCCAGGTCATAGTTGTCCCAAAGGTGCTTTTTCAAGAGGCAACTGGACTTCCTTGTTTTTCTTTGAAGATGTTTTGCTTCTCATCCAAGAAACTTCTTGCTTCACCTTTGAGTTGAGTATTAGGTATATTCACCTTCTTGAGTTATTTATAAAAATAATGGAGGCAAGATATAAATAAATAAATAAAATAATGTATTGGAAAACCCACACATATCCCAGCATAGAAGTCATATATGTCTCTCGGCACGGCAGCAGATGGGCAACAGTTCTTTCAAAGTAGAAAACAGGGGTGAAATTCAGCAGGTTCTAGCAGCAGTAGCAGTAGTAAATTTCCTAAGTAGTTTGGAGAACCAATTGTTAGAAGAAATCTCCTTTGTTTTTTTTCCACTTTACAGGGTTAATCCTGTAAGGAAGGTAGGAAAAAAAAACATTCTGGTGTTGTTTCTAGCCTAATCTTTATTGCCCTGCTTAAAAGAAACTGCCCACCCAGTCACATGACTCCCCCAGCCATGCACACCAGGCCACGCCCACAAAACTGGTAGTAAAAAAAATTGAATTCCACTACTGGTAGAAAATATAAGGGGTGGAACCATCTCATCTCATCCTCCTATTCCAGGATCAAGCTGCAGGAAGGCTCCTGGGACTCCTGACATACGAGAGGGGAGACTAAGCTCTGAGTCTTCCGGGGGGGGGGGGGGGGGGGGGGGGGGGGGGGGGGGGGGGGGGGGGGGGGGGGGGGGGGGGGGGGGGGGG
>JAEANM010007748.1:0-17503 GCA_017656035.1 Myanophis thanlyinensis | reverse complement strand
TAAATATATGATTGT
This sequence comes from Myanophis thanlyinensis, assembly GCA_017656035.1. Lineage (NCBI taxonomy): Eukaryota > Metazoa > Chordata > Lepidosauria > Squamata > Homalopsidae > Myanophis > Myanophis thanlyinensis. The sequence continues at coordinate 17,488 of JAEANM010007748.1, read as the reverse complement.
GTTTTTAGAAAAAAGCCTAAGTTTTAAAAATCTTAATATTTTGTTAAAGTCTAAACATATTTTAATAGGTAAAGAATTTAACAGAATAAGAGAGTTGAAAGGAATCTTGGAGGTCTTCTAACCCTGCTCAGGCAGGAAACCCTGTATTATTTCAGACAAATGATCTTCTTAAAAGCTTTGGGTGTTGGAGCATATACAACTTGCAGAGGAAAGTTATTCTACTGATTAATTGCTCTGTCAGGAAATTTCTTCTTAGTTCTAGTTTGTGTCTCGTCTTGATTAATTTCCATCCATTGCTTATCCTACTTCCAGGTGCTTTGGAGAATAGAGTGACTCTTTCTTCTTTATGGCATTGGAACACTATTATCATGTAACCCTTTCTGTTAAACTAGACATACTTAATTCCAGTAACCATTCTTTATATATATTTAGCCTCCAGTCCCCTAATCATCTTTGTTGCTCTTCTATGTACTCTTTCTAGAGCCTCAACATCTTTTTTACATTGTGGTGACCAAAACTGGATGCAGTATTCCACATATAGTCTCATTAAGGCATTATAGAGTGGTCTTAACACTTTAGATGATCTTGATTCTATCCCTCTGTTAATGCCTAGAACTGTGTTGGTTTTTTTGGCAGCTACATCACACTATTGGCTCATATTTAAGTGATTGTCCACTAGGACTCCAAGAACCGTCTCACAATTACTACTATTGAGTCAGGTACTATCTGTGCATTTGGTTTTTCTTGCCTAAATTTAGAATCTTAGTTTTTCACAAATTAATTTCATTTTGTTAGATAGCACCCAATGTTCAAGTCTGTCAAAATCCTTCTGTATCCCAAGCATGTCTTCTGGAGTGTTGGCTATTCCTGCCAGCTTGGTGTCATCTGAAAATTTGATTCTTCATCTACCCTCTATCTAAGTCATTTATGAAGATATTGAAGAGTACTGGGCCTGAGACAGAGTCTTGGACTACCCCATTATATACTTCCCTCCATATAGATGCAGATCCCTTGAAAACTACATGCTGACTGCAGTTGGGCAGTGAGTTATGAATCCATGTGGTGGTGATGCTCTCTAATCCACATTTTTCTATCTTATCAAGTAGTAGGTTGTAGTCTACTTTATCAAATGCCTTATTGAAGGCCAAGTAAATTATATCCATAGCATTTCTCTTGTCTGCTAATGCAATAAGATTTGTCTGGCATGATCTGTTTTTTGGCAAATCCATGTTGGCTTTTGGTTATCACTTTGCCTCTAGGTGTTTGCAAATTTGTTGCTTGATTATCTTTGTATATCATTGCTTGATTATCTTGAGCAGGAATAATTTGAAAACACATGACATGCATTTATGGAAGGAACCTTGTTATCTAACTATACACCCTGTGTATAGTTAGTAACTGAGTTACTGAAATTTGTCATCCTTGAGCCCTAGATTTGTGATGCAGTGACCTGACTAAACAGTATAATGATCTATTTTTTATTTTTTTCCTTTTATATTTATAATTAGGTAGAAATTAAATGCATACGTTTTCTGACTGTTTAGTTCAGTTTTGTTCTTTTGAAAGGGGTTCCATGTTCATTTTGCTTTATTGCCCTGTATCTTACATAGTTTGCTGTAGAATCCTTTATGTATTTTTTTATATAATCAACCATTTCCTTTAAAATAATATTTTGTACTATATTAATACAGGTCATATATATGCACGTTAAAGTGTTAATTGTAATATTAAGATAAATAATGAATTTATTAAAATAGTTTTAATATTTTAATGAAATTTATTAAAATATTTTAATAACTGTTTAAAATTTTATGAAGATTTGGTAACAATATAATTAATATTTTTGTCCACTTCTATGTAAATAATAGTACTTACTAAAAGCAAATCTAATAGAGTGAAGAGACCTTCTTTTTCAAGAAAATAGTCTTCTAAAATAGTGCAACCCATGACACAGCACCTTAAATAAAAATATTTTCAATGTGTAGAATATATTTTAATTTAAATTCTATACTTTCAATGAATGATTATTACTAACAAGCTGCAAATGGAGAAAAATTCTAATATAATTAATCATATACAAAGTCCAAAATATACAAAGGTATTTTATCTAATAAAGTGTCATTAGGAATAGTTGTGGCTGACATTAAACTACTACAGCCTCATTTGATAAACATTTAATCTCAAAAATTTAAATTATTTGTAAAAATATGCATTTTATTATGTAACACCACTGATTTAGCTAATCCAGTGCTATTGACACTATAGTAACAATCTAAGTTAAAGACAAGAATGCAAAAAGTATGTGACTTTTGTTAAGTAGACTTTCTACTGTGCATGCTCTATTCCACTGCCCACATATTTTCATAGGCAGAGCATTTAGTTAGTTTATTTTATTGATTAGCCCTTTGGCTCTAACTGTGCAGAGTTTCAGACTCAAATTTTTACTAAAATTTGATAAAAACAATTTAAAATGTAATTGGATAAAATACAATTTAAAATGAAAGTGAAATAAAATATAATAATTTAATATATAGATAAATAAAATATGGTAAAATTATATTTCGGTATCACCTCTACAATCTACCCCAATCAGTCCCACATATACACAGACCAGTAAAAGGGCAGAAATAAGGGGAATGGGGGTTGATGAAGTTCAGGTGAACACAGCAGGACAGAAATATGAGGTCCTGGTCTAATGATTGAATTCCAGTCCTAATTAGGGTCATTAAGCTAGGACTAAAAATGCTTTTGATTCTTTGTGATCCATTGAATTAACCTTAACCCTAACTCTGTCATCCTTCTTTCAAAGATTAAAATTGTTGAAATTGCTATATTTACCATAAGCAGTCCAGAGCACAGAAAAGAAGACGATTATGACCCAATCCACTATAGAATTTTTTGGCATCTATCTTCATAAACGGAATAAGTGTATCCACTCCTTCCCATCCAAAGATCTCCTGTTTAATAGTCAAACTTACATTATTCTGTAAGAATTATAAATAATTGATCCTGTCTGTTCTACTTCGGTTGGACTAGATCTAAAATATTGTGTCCAGTTGGAACATAATAACCACCTTTCCCATACTCATTAGCACTTTCTTGCAAAAACTTTGCCTTTTATTGGGCTTGCACAATAGCTATGCAGGCTCAGGAAAATATTCATTTGGGATAAGAGACTTTACAGCAATGAGAACAGGATGTGACCATGTGTCATTCCCTTAACTTAAGAACATATCTTCCTGGAAAAGACAGGGCTCCTTTAAAAACTGCCAATAGGTTTAGAGAGATTATATAAATTGGACCCAAAACATTTTTATCTGCTTCTGATTTGAAAACTGCAACCTATACTGAAGCATTTTCAGAATGAAAAACCAAAATGATAAGGGATCTGGAAGATAAAATTCAGGAAAGATTGGAACTGTGACATATATTTAACCTGGGAAGACTGAAAGGAGGCATACCTTCAATATAATAAAGGTAATCCTCGACTTAATGATAACTGAACCCAATTTTTCTGCTGCTAAGCAAGATAATTTGGAGTTTTGCCCCATTTTATGATCTTTCTTGCCACAGATCTTAAGTGAATCACTATTAATTTAGTAACAAGGTTAAGTAAATGTGGCTTCCTTATTGCTTTTGTTTGTCAAAAGGTTACAAAAAGTTGATCACATGACCCTGAGACACTGCAACTATCATAAATACATTTCAGTGGCTAAATTTTGATCATGTGATCATTGGGATGCTGCAACAGTAGTAACTGAAAAACACATATGAGTCAATTCTTTCATTGTAGTTGTAAGTTGTTATGGTCACTGAACAAATAGTGGTAAATTATGGACTATCTGTATCTGAATATCTGTTCTGTAGATGAATAAAATTGTTCAGAATTATTCCAGAAGACAAAATAAGAACAATAGACTTAATAGGACATAGAAGTATACTTCAAGTGGAGATCAGAAAGAATCAGGAACAGAACGTTCTGCCTTGGAAAGTGGTAGATTCTCTTTGCTTATAAACAAAGGCTAGATCGCATCTATCAGTGATGTTATAAAAATGTATTTATGGCTGGATATAAGGATGCACTAAAGGATTTCCAAGATTCTTTTAAAAAATAAACAAAAATAGCTATATTTTGCAATTTATATGTGGTTGGTCCTGATCTTTATTATTTCAGGTTATAATGCAATCCCAAAGCCAAATTATCTGAAATCTGATCACATCAAAAGCAATTTAAGAATGCCAGTTTATAATCTTAATGGATGATGACACTACAAAAAAAAAAGAATTGAACATAGGTTCTCTTTTTACTTTCTTATTCATTGGAAATTCATATGATGAACTTTTGAAATCAATGAGGAAATACAAACCTTTCTATGGATATTACTTTCACAAAGAGTTGACAAAATAACTAAGATATCACTTTGGATCTCCATCACAAGGGCAGAATCTTTATAATTAGTTGTGGTAATTTTTAAGATACCTAGTGGAAAACAGCAATAAAATTTGGTTATGGTGGCTACACTAGAAATTATTATACCAGTAGAATACATTACCTAATAATACATTGTTTTGCAAATTTAATACACCTCAAACTTATGCATATTGCCTTTTAACATATTTAAGTACTATCCATCTTTACACTTAAATGGATGGAAAGCTTACTGGAAGTTAAGGTTCTTATTTGGATGCAGCACCTTTATTAGGAGAAACAAAAGACTAAATGGTGATTATCAATTCTTGTCCAATTTATTGGAGAAATCAGTCATATCATTTAAGAGACTGATGTCAGTCTAATACCCTTCCTTTAATGTGTTTTTTGAACACACAAGGTAACAAGACCTAGGCTTATTAATTCTTAAGAAAAAGCAAACATTTTCTTTTTGCAATATACATTTTTATCTTTTGCAATGTTCTCAGTCTTAAACAAAACAGGATTATAGCACTGAGAACACATAAATGTCATTTGTTTGAGGATTCTTATTTTTCAGTTAAGGAAAATAAAGATAATGAAGCCTAAAACTCCAAATCAAAAAACTATCCCATTGTTGGGAAAACAATAATTCCTTGGCAGAAGTAGGGGCATTTCAGCCAAGATTCCTCATATTAAAGGTTACAAATTGTCATCCTCAAAGCTATGAGACTAGAGAAAGTAATATAATTCAATGGCAAACATTCCTTAGAATGGAATACTATGAAACATACCAGGGAAGCAATAAAAAGTCATAATCATGCTGTTCACATATAAACAATAACATTCATAATTTTAGATAAAATATACAGAATGCTATCGTTACAGAATTAATATTATACCTCTATAATTATAAGATAAATTCATGCTACTTTTGAATTAACTGGCTGCATTTGATTTTACAGATAAAACAAACAAACAAACAAAACCCCAGATTCCAGAGATGCCCTGTTTAAGATTGTCCTGCTATTAAATGTCTTGTATATTAGAAAGCGTTTACAAGGAAACTGCAGTTAGTTTGAAAAAATGAGGAGAAAACTATATTGTTTTAAAGCATAGAAAGAATAAAACTGAGCTTTATTTTTATTCAGACAACTTTAAGTTAATGAAACAAAATTAATTTTAGATATATGTTACCCAACAGTTGATGAATTGCTCCTTGATCACAAAGGTCAACATTCACAGCATCATCACCGAGAGATACAATTGGATTCAGGACTCTCAAGCAGAAGCGCATCTGTGAAAGTTTGGTGCCACGACCACCTGTACCATGGAAACTATTACCTTGAGTAAAGAAGGGATCTGCAAAGAAACAAAAAAATATTCATTTTATTTCATATTAACATGTTTGAAGCATTATTTTAAATGTAAGCACTCTACTATATTACTGTAATATAGATATTTCCCTAATATTTAATCAAATATCTAATTATATAATTCTAAAGTTTAATTGAACATATAATCTTCATAGGAAAAAGGAAGACTATCATGGCTCTTTGATATTCTGTTAAAAATATGCTGTATATTTGGGCTTCAATCTCCAAAGCTGCATGGTGGCAGAGAACATGCAGAAATTCCTTGCTACTTATATAAGCATTTTTTTAAAAATATTGGGTTTTGTTCCCAGAAAATGTTTCTATGTTTTGTACTTAATAGTAGTAACTTAATTTAGTAAAAGTTTTTTATTTCAAAATTTTCCATACAGTAATTCTCAATTTGTAACCACAATTGTGCCCAAAATTTCCACTGCTAAATGGGACAGCTATTAAGTGAGATTTTGTACCATTTTATACCAATTTGTTCAGTGAATCACTGCAGTTGCTACAGTAATTCACAATTCAAACCCATTGACCTTGCTTAAAAAGTCACAAAAGCTGAGTATATGATCCAAAACCTTTCAGCTGTCATAAATACATGCTAGTTGCCAAATGTCCAAATTCTGATCATGTGATCATGGTGATGCTGCAACAGTCATGTAATATCTTACTCTCTTATAAGGATAGAGATTATGCAGAAAACAAAGCAGGATGAACCTGGAACATATAGTTCTTAGCTTAAAAGCAAATTTAGCTCTCTATCAAAAACCACAGTATTTCATTAGCAATAGCATTTAGATACTGCTTCCCAATGCTCAACAGCTCTCTCTAAGTGGTTTATAAAATCAGCATATGGTCCCCAACAATCTAGATTCTCATTTTACTAATCTCAGAAGGATAGAAGAGTGATTCAGTCATGATCATGTCAGAACCGAACTCCCCACAGTGAGCAGTAAGTTAGCCTGCAAGACTGCATTCTATTCATCATGGCTAAAAATAATCTTGCCTTATTGACTTACCATTGCTCACACACCATTCCAGAAACAGCAGAAGGCGAGTATTTCCCTGACACTGCATATAGTCTTCTATCAATAAGGGAGCCATTGTTGCTAATGTAGCAATAGCAAGAAGCTGTAACTCTTCATACTGTGCTGCAGATATATCAAGTGCTCCTCCCTTTTCATTTGGTTTTAAATAATTAAACAAAGCCAATATAACTTTACCCTCATGCAATAGCTAAACAAGGAAAGGAGATAAAATATAATTTGACAAGAGAAATCAGTTTGAATAGTAAAAGGGTAACAATAACAATATACTTTTGATCTTCTCTTGCTAGTACATGCAGAAAGTATTTTTAAAAGTTATGTAAAATTTGGAATGTGATGCTCCCTATATACTATTGGTTTGCTACTTTTGATAGATCTCACAATGAACATAGAAAAGGAGAAAAATGTGTATCTCCTGACTCTTCGGTCATTCACAACCACAACCACCAGCCACAGCCTCTTTCTTACACCCACCCATTCACCCACCCACCCACAAAATTTTATTGATTCCTCTGATTGTTTTCTTTGGGGAGTGGGTACGCAGGATGCAATCTGTCTGAAACTGTTGTTCTATAGTTTGTACTTGACAATAAAGTGTTCCTACTTCACTCTATGAATTTATATAATTATTGGGCTGTTAATTTCTCTCTGAATATACTAGCTATTTTAGAATACCATACTTCTAAGGGAAATACTTGCCTATGTATTTTGACATCCAGAAGTGATATAACAGGTATGAAGCTTTTTGGTGCTAATAGCTGAACATATACCACTGCTGTCCATTTCAACATAATATATTTACTGTATATTTGTATATTTTGTACAATATACTGTACAAATTTGTACATGTATATTTACAGATGTATTAATAGAACTCAAGCCTTGGGGAATTATGATTCCTTTCAATTATTTCATGACCTACCTGAACAGAACATAAATCTTTTGCTAACACAGTAAGCATGTTAAGCAGCAGCTTTTTCAGCTCAAAGTCTTCATAACAGGAAGTAAGCTTAAGACCTTTTACCGAAGAACTATGATTTTTCACTGTGAATGAAATTAAACACATTTTATAAATAAAAATCCACAATCCACATTTACATGATAAAGTATTAATAGTTAAAATACTTACTTTCATCAAAAGTAGCAAATAGTATTAATTGCTTGGAAAATCCAGTTTCCTAAACACACATACACATAAAGTTAAGATATGTAAAAAGTGTCGTATTTATATTTATGCTATTTTTAAATTTATAATAGACTAAAGCATATGGAAATATTTTGAATGGATGGATGAACAGAAATTACTTTTTAGAAAATATAAAATGGCATTTGTAAATCAATGTAGCTCTTCACAAACATTTGAAATGGACCAATTTAGGATTATTTTTTGTTCATATCTTAAAAAGTAACAGTATTATTAATTTTAGTGATATGGCAACAGACAGAGTCCTGGGATAAGGAAAGGAGTAGATCCAATTCCCAAGATGAAATATAATTTCCCAAATACTTTAAAAACGGATGTCTCTGTAAAGACAATTTTATATACAGAACTAATTAGATAAAAACAAAACCAGGCATTTTATTGCTCTTAGTAGACTTGTAACAAAGCTTTCTTATGATCAATGAGGAATGGACCACCTATTAAAGAATTAGATCCTGATCAAGAGACTTATATTAAGCCAGAAGATATAACCTTGCAGCCAATTTGTCCAAAGCAAAATATGACAATATAAAATGATAGCTGAATAACAAAGAAAAAAAGAAACAAACATAGAAGTAGTAATCTCTAGTTCATAAATCATTGACAAGTAAAAATGATGCAGGTTCTGGCTTTTATTATTCATATTTTCTTTGCATTTTTTACAGCAAATTCATCTCTTCTTTCTCAAATGGATAACAAATACACCACAATAGTATCCATTATATTGATATGAAACTAATGCACAGTAGCATAAATATGGGCACTTTGATAAGATGATACAAGAAAATATATATTTTAATACAGGATAAAAGTACTAAGACATGACAAACTTGTGTTGTCATGTTGCTGTCATGTGACATTTCATAATGTTTTTTCCCTTTGCAGAGCTGGAGTGTGTGTGTGTGATGCACCCGGCCCATGGGCCGCCAGTTTGACACCCCTGTATTAAGATAAAAGCACTCTCACACACGCATACACACAAAAGGAAAAAAGAAAAACATATTTGATCCAATTATATTTTGCAAAGCTATTAAGCTATTAAGTGTAAAATTTGAATCTAGAAAAAAAGTCAACATTAGAAGATTACTATCTCTTCTACAAATTTTTCCATGCTGATTCTCATATTTTCATAGGAGTTGTCACAACTTCTGAAACCTTATCATTTAATAGACATTTTTATAAGCTAAGATGTCATTAGGCCTGCCATATTTAATTGCTATCACTGAAAACACAATTATATGGTTTTCTCTATAGCATAGTATAGAATTCCAAAACAAGAAATAATTATTTAGAAAAACATAAATGTTTTTTTAGGGAAGAAAGGTTGTGGCTATGCTAAAAAAGCTGGCACTATATTAACAGAACATGTAACTAATTCTCAATATTTACTCACTCAATATTTAATCACTCAAAATTCAAAATCAAGTATACATACAATCATTGGAGCTCCTGGGTTCTGAGCAACAAGGGTAGCTATCACCAAAATGTCATTTCTTAACTGACGATCATAATGGCGGAAACCATGTGTAAGTAAATTTGTAAATGCTTCCTTCAGAGCACTAAGTAAAACAACACAATTCTATATTTTAATACCTATGCTTTTTCTAATTGAAAATATAATATCATTCCTAGATATGGTACTGAAATTCTAAACAGTACTTAGTAGTCCTCAATTAAAGACATTTATTCAGTGACTTTTCAAATTTAAGACAGTATTGAACAAATGGTAGGTCCTCTAAAATTACAGTCTCTACAGCATCTCCGTGTTATGATTTTTATATTTCTGATCTTTGGTTTAATATATACCAAACTAATAAATGTTACATAGCAAAAATTTAGAACGCAAAAGTAGTTAGTCCATAATCTATTGATTTTAGTATTTTAATGATGCAATAAATATTTTATATCAATAAATGATTCAAATAGAACGGAACATTAGTAAAAGATGCTTGTTCTACCTTTCTTTTTAATATGAAAACTACAAGATAAAAATGCCAGCTTCTAATTTATAAAGTAGCATGTAAAATCTAGGTTTATATATATTTTAAATATGCTTAACTGTACACATTCCAAGTTACTGAGTTGTTCAATAATCTGTTCCTTGGAGGTTTTTTCTAATAAATTCCAAAGGATTTCTGAGGAACGGAATAATAATTGTCCAGATGGGTCAACATCATTCAGATGAGTACATAATATTCTTGGTGCTTGAGCTTTCATCATAAGTTTACAATTTGCTTCTGAAATACAAAAGGATTGATAATTAGCTTCCTTCAAATTGCCATTATTTTACTGAAAAAGAAAGTAAAATAGATAAGGATTAGCTACAATATTTTAAAAACATAAATCATACTAACCAGAAATAGAAAGATGTTGCAAAGTTTTAATGATCCATAGTTTCTCAGAAAGTTGATCTTCAACAAGTGTTAGTGATAAAACCAAAGTCTCTGCTAAACCTCCTAATTCTAAAATCTGCTTTTTATAATTTGTACTTGTAGGTTGATAACCTGTATTAAGAAAAATTGGAAGAAGTTCATCAAATTACTTTAATGCAAACTATTTTTTTCCTGATTTTATTTCTTCATTAGAGTTATAGCCTGCTGTCCTTCAAGAATTCATGGTAAATGAATTTCCATGACTGAAAATGGAGTTAACTACAGGTAGACCTCAAATTACAACCACAATTGAGGCTAAAATTTATGTTGCTAAGTGAAACATTTGTTACGTGAGTTTTGCCCCACTTTACAATCTTTCTTGCCACAGTAGTTAAATGAATCATTGCAGTTAAGTTAATAACACTATTGTTAAATGAATTCACAATTGACTTAGCTTGTCAGAATGTCACAAAAGTTGATCACATGACCCTAGAGTGTTGCAACTATTGTGAACCAGTTGCTAAACATGCTGCAATGGTCGCAAGTGTGAAAAACAGTGATAAGTCACTTTTTAAAGTGTGGTTATAACCTTGAACAATCACTAATGGACTTTTGTAAGTAAAGGACTACCCATACCAGTGGTGGCGAACCTTTTACTTACCGAGTGCCGAAAAGTACGTGCTTTGCACACGCCATCTGCACTTGCGTTCAGCTCCTCCATGTGCGCTGCATGTGCAACTGCACCATCTGCACATGCATGCAGCTTTTGCACGTGCAATGCACATGTGCTGCATGCAGGCACTCATGCACACATAAGCAATTGCATGTGCATGCTCAGGAGAGCTCTGAAGAGCAGCTGGATTTCCTGCTGCAATCATGCTTGTGCACAGTGGATGCCCAAAGACCAGCTGGGTCTCTATAATCGCACGTGCATGCTCAGCTGGTGATAAGTTGGTCAATAGCTTGTATGCCCAGCAAGATGGCTCTGCTTGCCATCTGTGGCACCTGTGGACCTATACCTTAACTACCACACTGCAGTCCCAAGCATCACGATCATTGACAATAATTAACAAATTTATAAACATTTTATAGAATTTTGGAATTGATAATTAAATAGTATCAGAAGAAACAAATGTGTATTTTTCTTAATTAAATTCAGACTATTGTTAAACCATAGTTAACACACAGCCTTATACATATTTGATTAATTAATACAAGTGTTAGCCCTTTAAGATAGAGGAAATTGGCAACACATGAACTGTTAGAACTTTATTTTATTGTTAAAAGATAATAACAGAGTCTTGAAAGCCTGATATTATCTGTCATTCCAGTTATTCAAAAGAGAGTCAGGCAAGGCAATCTTATTATTTCTTATTCCTTCCTCCCTTTCAGATCTAAGCTGGCATTTATGGAGCAGTTATTAAATTTCCTTTTTCATGGATACCACATTCTTTAAATCTTTAAATTAGCACTAAATATGGAATTATGTTTCTATGATACTAAGAACTTTTTATACTGAGAGAGGACAACTAAATATGAATTTGGGGGTGGAATTTCAGTTTATTCCAGACACCTACACCACTAAATGTTTAAATTATATGGAATCCAATCTATGAAAAATTGCTCACTGGTAATACTTTTAAACCCAGAAAGAGGGCATAGCACTATTGCAAGAATTTCTTCATGTAGTCCTATGTGCAAACAATGCACATATAATTGTTTTCTATGCAGAAATGGTAACCATAGGATAAACCTTATTATTAAGGTTAAGCAGCATGGTAATTAATTGTTTCATATTAGAACTAATAATCAAAAACAGTGATTCTAGAAATTTGTAAGTGAGCTTATTTGCATAAAGATAAAATTATGAATATTTATATTATCCAATACATCGATGTTGGAAATACATGGATTTCCAATGGGGCTGACATTTAAAATACACACAATAACTTATTTAAAAATAATTAAATTTAACAAGATATGAGAAATATAAGTACTGTAGTAAAGTAAAACTAAATTTAGTACTTTATTATTAACAAAAGTAATAAATAAATTTGTGATCTAATTCACAGTTCTACTCAAAATAAGCCTTTCTCCATAGCAAAGAAACAGTGGTTGCATAAATCTTTCTTCAACATTAATATTTTGTGTGACATTTCATTCAGACATCTGAGACATAAATGGTTGAAATATAGTATAAAGCTAAGTATTTCCTCTGTCCAGTTGTATCTGACTCTAGGGAGCAGTACTCATCTGTTTCTTAGCCGAGGGAGCCAGTGTTGTCCAAAGACAATTTCTGTGATCATTGGCCAGCATAACTATATGCTGAGATGCACAGAATACTATTACATTCCCACCAAAGTGGTATCTATTTATCTACTTGCATTTGCAGGATGGGTCAACCATGTAAGGTTTCATATGAAATACCTGTATTCTACATGTTACAGATTTTCCTCAATCAGTTGTTGCTCTCTCATTTACTCTATAGATAGGCTGTTCATATTCTTAATATTGTAGTAAACTAGTTTTATTGAGATATATCAAAATATAAAATAACTCTTACCTTCAAATTCTTTTATTGATGGCTCAGCATGGTAAAAGCTAATAATACACTTACATACTTGTATTCTTATTTGAGAACACGGCACTCTGATCAAGTAACCTGAAACAACAAGCAAACTGTAATACACTTATATGACATTATATTGCAGGAGTTTTATTCATTTATTTATATATGAATATTACATGCATTTCTTCTCAGTATTTTGTTATAATGTTTTGTTTCCAGAGCTAAGGAGGAAGAAACTATCCCACTATATACTATTTCTCTCTCTAAAATTATAACCACTGGGTTAATAATTATTTAAAGTTACAATGGCACTGACAAAAGTGACTTGTGACTACTTCTGAGGCTATGACCATTATAGCATTCCTACAGTTATGTGATCAATGTTCCAGTGCTTGGCAACTGATATTTATTATGGTTGCAGCATCTGAGGGTTCTGGAATTGCTATTTGCAATTTTTCTAGGGAATTTCTGACAAACACAGTTAATGGGGGAGAACAGATTTGCTTAACAACTGCATGATTCAGTTAACAATTGTAGTGATTTCCTTATTAACCATTGCAAAAGGTCATAAAATGGGGCATGGTCAATTAATAGATCTCATGCTTAGCAACATAAATTTGGGCTCTATTGTGGTTGTAAATCAAGGATTATTTGTATATCAAATGGAATATTCTTTTTTAATTTCTTCTCCACTTTGTATCATCAATACTGATTTGAAAATACAAAACAATCTAAATAGAAGCAAATTCTACTCTTACTACTGTCATTTCCAATTTGGGTTTGCACTAAAAGCACTGCATTTGTTTAATTAATATATTCTTAACATTGCAATGATTCACAAACACTGCAAAAAACTCAAATAATTGGGCCCAATCACCCCAGTGCGTTGTTACAAATATGACTTAGAACCATTTCAAATTCTGATCATGTCAAGTTATATAAGAAAGATATGTATACATCTAATATTACCCAATTGTGCAATTGATTCTTGAACTTCTTTAGCATACTTTCCTTCATCAGATAACTTCTTTTTGTAAAATGGTAACCTGCAGAATTAAATGTAACAATTATTACAGATGCATTTTAAAAAGATAAGAGAAATAATGATACATACTTGAATAATGATGACAATTTTCATGAAAAGATAAAAAATGTATGTTATTTCTAACTATTGATTTCACTTTAATATTTTGTAAATCTTCTAACTATATATGGATTATAAAGCTAAATATCATATTAATGCTGTATTAAATAAAAAAGTAGAAATAGAAAATAGAAATAAATTATTTTGCCTAAACAAATAAACTTAAATAATACACTAATCAAGATTGTGCACTGTTATTAATATCTGAAATGAAACAAATGTATTATTCTCTAAATAGGGTCAGGCTCAAGTAATCAGACCTATATGAGTAAGATTTAAGTTTTCTACTTCATTATATTTTGCCTATTATGCACAAATCTCCCCAGATTGCTAACCTTAGCCTGGGAACAGACACAAAAGATTCTAAAGAGTTTAAGATTGGGTGTGTGTGTTTCAGTTCTGAAACTCTTGCAATTGCACAAAGACTTGAGGTGAATTCTGTTTGGCTAGGTGTTTCCAAACAAATAGTGACTGTTTGCCACTGTATTAAAAGGAGTGCTATTTACAATATTCAATAATTAATGTAGAGAGAAAATTCAAGTACTCTCAACAGAGTCTAGATCAGGGGTGTCAAACTCAAGGGTTGTGGGCCGGATCTGGCTAATGAGGTGCTTAGATCTGGCCCACAGGACCATCCTGAAAACAGTGAGGGACTGGCCCATGGTCCCGAGCTCCATTTCTACCTGCGACAACCTCCTGCAGCCCTCTGCCAGCGAAAATGGAGCTTGAGAGCTCGTTTTTGCTAGCAGAGCACTTGGGCTGTCACAGGAGCCCCCTATAAGTGACATTGAGCCAGCCATGCCCACTCTGGCCACACCTACCCCAGCCCGCCGAAGTCAAACAGAACCCTGATGCAGCTGACAATGAAATCGAATTTGATACCCCTAGTCTAGATTGTATACTACAGAGTTTCCCAACCTTTCTGGATTGGTGGCCCAGAGTGGAGGGAAGGGAAAAGAGGGAATGGTTTTATGGGAAGAGCAGTTTCAAGTAAGTGGGCCATGAAAGCCTGATGACGCTTATTTGAGCAGAGCTGTGTGTGTGCACAAACCCACACACAACTGCCAGCTATTCAAGTGGCCCAGTGGCCAACAGGCTGCATCCTAGTATTGGGCCACTTCCCACAGATTGGGGACCCCTGATATATAGCATACAGCTTATGGATACATGCAGTCTGCTAAGCACCTGTGTGCAGCCTTTGGCATTTTACAAAAAAATAAATTCACAACCATGATTGCTTTAAAAGTTGGGGACAATAAACATCTGCTTTTCAATTTATTAATGTGGTCCTCTCCCCTCCATACATTGCACCAGGCCTGATTTAGATTGCCTATGCTATATAGTAAGCCCCACTTAGTCACAGACTTTTAAAAAAACAAGCACATTATAGCATATTATATATCAACTTTCATTTCTGTGATCTTAAATCTAATGAAGACTGTATTTCAAACTGTTTATACACTTACAAACACACACGCCTGAAAACCAAACCTTGAATATATTCAATTTTACTTAGCTTATAATTTGTATGTTTTAATATTCTTTCAGTCCCATTTTACTACTGTTTCTTCTTGTTTCAGTATTAGAAAGCAACAATGTCAGTAAAGTTTAACTATTATTGACAATAAACAATGCCACCAAAATCAACTGAAATGCAATAGTTCTTTTTCTCTATCATAAATGATCAAATGAAGGGAATTGGGAAGGAAATGGGCAAAGTAGTGTCTATCAGAATTTTACTAATTTTCAGCACTTTCAGTATTAAGATTTACAGAGTTGGAAGGGACCTTGTAGGTCATTTAGTTCAACCCTGTACCCAAGCAGGAGACCCTACACCATTTCTGACAAATGGCAGTCCAATCTCTTCTTGAAAGTCTCAAATGATGAAGTTCCCACAACTTCAAGGCAAACTGTTCCATTGGTTGTTCCCACTGTCAGAAAACTTTTTTCCAGGTTAAATCTCTCCTTGCTCGGTTTCCATTATTCCTTGTCTGGCTTACAGGTGCTTTGGAAAATAGCTTGACCCCTTCCTCTCTCTCCAGTCCTCAAATACTGGAACATGCTATCATGTCTTCCCTGGTCCTTTTCTTCACTAGACTAACCATGCTCAGTTCCTGTAACTGTTCTTCATGTTTTAGTCTCCAGTTCGCAAATCATCCTGGTTGCTTTTCTCTGTACTTTTTCTAGACTCTCAACATCTTTTTTATAGCATGGTGACCAAAACTGGATACAGTATTCTAGGTGTGGTCTTACTAAGGTTTTATAGAGTGGTGTTAGTATCTCACTTGATCTTGATTGTATCCCTCTGTTAATGCAATTTAGGATTGTATTGGCTTTTTTTGGCTGCCACTGCATACTGCTGACTCATATTTAGCTGATTGTCCACTAAGACTCCAAGATCCCTCTCACAGTTATTGCTATTAAACCTGGTTTCACTCAGTCTATATGTGTACTTTCGGTTTTCCTTGCCTAAATGTAGGACTTTACTTCTTCTACATTGAATTTTATTTTGTTAGATATGGCCAGTGGTGGAATTCAAATGTTTTTACTACCAGTTCTGTGGGCGTGGCTTGGTGGGCATGACTGGGGGGTCAGGTGACTGGGTGGGCAGTTTCTGTAACTGCTTAGAAAATTTACTATTGATTCTAGCAAACCTACTAGAACCTGCTGAATATCACCTCTGGATAGGGCCCAGTATTCAAATCTGTCAAGATCCATCTGGATCTTGAGCCTATTTTCTAGGGAATTAGCTATTCCTGCCAGTTTAATATCACCTGCAAATTTGGTAAGTTCCCCTTCTATTCCCTCATTTACAGTAAGTCATTTATGAAGATACTGATTGGTTTATAGTATCCTGGATCAGTTTCCTTTTTTGAAGATGGAAACTACATCAGTTCTTTTCCAGGCCTCTGATAGTTCCCCTGTGCTTCAGGATTTTTCAAAGATATGGGGCAGTGGTTCTGAGATGACCTCTGCCAGCTCCTTTAGAACTCTGGGATATAATCCATCAGGTCCCAGGGATTTGTATTCATCAAGATCATGTTTTCTTATTACTTTTTTTTACTATTAGTCTTACTTTTAGTCACACTGGTTGAGGCTTCTGCAAGTTGAAATTTTATAATATCAGAAGGATCACGCCTGAAATTATTATATAGTCATCAATTTGTGAGTACAACTATTACTAGAACTTACTGTCAGAATCTAAAAGGACATTTTGAACTCGGGGAATTTCTACTGAAGAATATTAGCCATTGTCTAAAGTATTATTTGGGGCTTTCAGCCTCCATAGAACCTCTATATAGTTCCTGCTGAAAAACTTCCATAATGTTCTTGCTTCTAGCTGTCTTATCTTATGTCGGCTGTCATAGTAAC
>JAEANM010007747.1:0-17503 GCA_017656035.1 Myanophis thanlyinensis | reverse complement strand
CTGGGCCATCGATTTAATCTTTTTAATTATATTTTAACTTTTCTATGTGTCTTGTTTTAAATGGCTGTACACCACCCTGAGTCTCCTGGGAGGGGAGTGGTATAAAAATTTGTGTAAATAAATAAATAAATGATAGACAGACAGACAGACAGACATTGAGCACCTCATTTAAAGTACTCAAAGAGAGCAAAGGAATATTGAAATCAACATTAGATAAAGTTCCCTAATCAATTCCCCTATCCCTTAGTCAACCAGAAGACACTATTCTATGAGCATAATTCAGGGAGAACCAGCAAGATGGCTTGTACTCTTGAATCTCTTACCAGCCTTGCATGAAAGAAGAATAAGAGATTTAGGGCAATAGCAGAAAAGATACAAAAATAGCCAAATACAGAATGGGAGATTTTCAGCCAGAAAAATTAAAGTCTGATCATGAGTCCGCTGAAAAGATCAAGCTTTGGTGATCCATCCCAAACAAGATGCGGTTTGCCAATTGCAGCAATGCGAACCAACAGCCAAAACAAAGAACTAGCAACAACACACAAGCTCTCCCCAACACTTGGAAAGGGTCTGTCTTAGCACAACGGTAAGTAAAAGCAGCAAAGTAAGGTAACAACAACAAAATCTACTTTATGTGAAATTGGATTTTCACAAAGAGAAAGATGTTATACTTCAGCAACAATGGATTTGCGGAGGTGCGACACAAGATGTTCCGGATATGTCTCTCAAAGGAGTCCTGTGATTCAGCTAGGATGCGGAGAGGTGTGGTAAACGTCTGTGGCTCTTCCTTGGTGCATAAAAGTGGGGGACACATTGGGTGGACTGTGGAACTGTCAAAACAAATGTCAGACATCTATTAATATCAACACTTCTTCTCTGCCTTTCTTCTTTTCAGTAAGTTCCTTGGATATTATAACCCTTTTACCATTGTCAAAAAATGGCTTGTATTGCCATCGGCCCTTCCTATCTATAACTCTCATGCAGAATATGTCAGAAAGAGGCTTATTCAATGTTACCTTGCTGCTAATATTTCTAGGAAGAACCCACTAAGGACAGTTTCCCTCTTTTCTATGAGATCAGATTAAATAAATCAAGGTGGGGTTTTTTTCTCCCTGTAGGTAAGATGCTGGCAAAAAGCACTGCAGGGTCTACAAAATTGCAACAGAAGGAAAATCCATCCCTTTTCTTTTTCATCCAACACATTCTCTAGTAAAAACATTCTTATATCTATTTTGATTCCAGATCTTTTCCAGGAAATCACAGCAAGATAAATGCTTAGTTTGGGAGACACAATGTTCTTTTACTATGAGATAGAATCAATCTGGAAACCAGGAAAAAGACATATATTTTCCATTTGTATTATTGCAGGAAGCAGCAGAGATGCCCCATTACTTCTGTTTTGAACAGGCTACAAAGATCTTCACTAAAATACTATACTTCATAGGTATTTCAAACAAAAGCTGAGCATATAAAGGTCGTTGTCTCTAGAAATACTTAGAGAATTCAAGTTCAATGAGAGCTGGTGCCAGCAAGCATATCACAAAGGAGTTAACCAAACAATAGATACATAAAGAAAAACAGGTATGTTTCAAGAACAAGGTAATGTTGTAATTGAATCAAGGAAGTCTAAAAATCCACATCAACCAAAATCTGAATCCGCTATATGTAATCTGAGGAGTACTTCTAAATGTGAAGCAATGATTCAGGTTCATTTAACTATTTAATATTGCATCTGTGGGTAATCTTGATAAGATTTGTTATAGATTATAAATGGCTTCATACTTACAGAAGAGGCCTGGTAATGCATTCATAGGTCTTGGTGATGCAAACCATTGTAGGGCCCAGAATATCCGAGACAATCCAGAACCCTCTAATTGCAGCAGGTTGTCTAAAGGAACAAAATATTTATTTAAAAATTCTGGCAGTCTTACTGGCAGAAGAACAGACATCTTTACTAGATTCAGACTAAAAGACAAACGCTTCTTTCTCTCTGTGGGAAGCTATTTACTTCAACTGGATGGGCAGTATGACCTACATGGGCTGCCTGCTTCTTAAAAAGGTTTAGGTGATTATTTCTGGATTCCAGGCACATTCAGTTCACGAGTCCTGAAAGTGATTTATCACCTTTTTTTTTCTAGCACAACCCTTCCTAACCAAACATTTGACAATTGTATTTGTTTATTTATACAATTCTCAGATCCCCATGTCTCTGGGACGCTTATCATTTATTTATATAATTTATAACACAATAACTGGGATGCTTCAAAGTAAAAGAAAAAAATGTAACTGGAGACAGTATCTCAAGTTGTCAGGTATATACCGTGATTACAACCTTCATCATCCCTAATCAGCACAATCACTCTTCATGCCCGAAAAATGAAGGTTACACTCCAACATATCTGAAGAGTGTAAAATTGGGGCTAAGACATTTAGATATATAAAATGAAAGATCCAATCTACAATGATTCTCTTGAACGTTATTCTTTTTATAACATACAACTCTAGCTGAGCAAGGTAAATGAAGTACATGCGACATATGCACACCCCACCATTCTTTTACAAACACATGTTGTACAAAATTATTAACAAAGCCAACATACTCTTCACTGTTTCATATGTTACAACACTTATCTGTAAGAGTTATTGAGCAAAGGTCTCCAAAAATAAGCTGCATGAAGAACAAAGGTGGAAGCCACACTGGCTCCTACCTGCATGGTAGAGGCTTGGTACACAGAATATGCTCCACAAAGCACTTCTGTTCTGCCCCAAGCTCCTGCAAACTGTCTTTGTCTTCTTCGTCTGAAACAGCAAGTCCGCTAATTTAATACAATACACTAATTCCAATGTGCAGGATTCAGATATCACCACAAACTACCCTATTCATTTGATATATTTTTATCTCACATTTCTGTCTTAAAACACAAAAGATAAAAACAAAATAAGTTTGCAATGTAAAAGCATTCATAAATATATATGGCACATATGAACTATGCATTTTAAAAGGGAGGAAAAAATACATGTAGGAAAAATGAGTTCTTCGCAGAAAGGTCTGATGAAAAATAGGAACCAAGACAGAGAGACTGCTGGAAAATATAGCAGTATTTGCTTCCCAAATATCAGTGAGGAAGCAGTCCAAAGAGTAGAAGCCACCAAATTTGAAGGCTAGTTACGAACACATTATTATCTTAGCTTTTTATTATATGTTAAACTCAAGGCAATGGCAAGAAACTAAAAATGTATTTTTAAGAAAAACCTAATTACAAGCCAGGAGCACTAAGTTACTTACCAGAACCAAGGAATTTTTGTAATTTGTTGATCCAGGGGAGTCCAATACTATGTACACCAGCATCATGTGTGCAGTGGTAGCGAGAAGGGCATTTGGGATCTGAGAAATGTAAAAGCATGGTTTGTGTTAATTGATGACCAAATTGACACAACAGATTTCACACCGCACATACGTGATGATGTGAGTTTAAAAATGGAAATCTACCAGATTTCTTATAGGAAGCAGTTCCATCATCTCTCAACAGTTCAGTTGCTCATATAGTAAAACAACTTTAAGGCAAGGGATTTACCGAAACACTTTTGCTTTGACTGTATCTAAAAAAAATGATATAATTGGCCTAGGAAATTATTAGCCTCTACAATTATTTGCCATTTCTGCTCCTAACATAAATTGTATAAATAGATATTTGTCTTATATCTTTACATACTGTACACTTCTTTCAGAGATTCATAGTACAATGCTGTGCTTCTCTACTTAAATGATCTACTGTGTTCAACTAAGCCCACACATTAAGTTGTATAAGAATACCATTCCAAGGTCACATTTGCAACTCTCATTTTATTGTCCCAATTGTTCTCTAAGGTTGTCCAGCCAACATTAGAATTAACCAGGATTTTAAATTTTCCTGCTCCTGGTACAGTGCTTGAGCTTTTCAGATGTGTATTTTTTAAAAAAATATATTTTGTTATATGCCCTAAAAGGCAGGTTTATCAGATATTAAATGGATGTGAAACAGAACAAATATAACAGAAGTAATGACCCATGTTCTTACCTCTGTGCAATTTCATTGGACAGGAGAAATCTGACTCTATAGGTTCTTCCCCTTCTCTGGAAGCTAGTCTCAGAGCAAGTTCTAATTCAACACACTCAAACACATAGAGTGATGGAATGAGGTCATTTCGGGAATCCCAAGACTTGACAGACTGCAGGGAAAATGGAATGATATTTTTCAAGTCGTGATCCTTTGAGACACATTGGGTTAATTACTGTTGTTGTTAGTTGCGAAGTCATGTCCGACCCATCACGACCCCATGGATGTTTCTCCAGGCCTTTCTGTACTCTACCATCCCCGAGTCCATTTAAGCTCACGCCGACTGCTTCAGTGACTCCCTCCCCACCTTATTCTCTGCCGTCCCCTTCTTCTTTTACCCTCAATCGTTCCCAGCATTAGGCTCTTCTCCAGTGAGTTTTGGGTTAATAGCAATAGCATATAGTCTTATATACTGTCCCAAAGTACTTTACAGCACTATCTGGTCAGTTTACAATATAAGCATTACTTGTATGTTGCCTCCAACAGTCTGGGTGCTCATTTTGCCAATCTCAGAAGGTTGGAAGACTGAGTCAACCTTGAGCCAGTCAAGAATGGAGCTTGGCCCTCCCAAGCTCCATTTTTGCTGGCAGAGGCACCACGGACCAGTCCTTTGCTGTTTCCAGAGCAGCCCCCGAGACCAGATTTAAGCACCCCGTGGGCCATATCCAACTCTTGAGGGGGCTCGGCTCACCGAGCTCAGCTTTCCCTGTCAGAGGGCTGTAGGAGGCCATTGTGGCTGAAAATGGAGCTCTGGACACACCACCTCTAACCCTCTGAGATCAAACACAACCTTGATGTGACCCTCAAGAAAATCGAGTTTGACATCACTGCCTTAGAAGTATTATTCCATGGACATGGAGCAGATCTGCATTGAGTGGCACTCACTTTAACTTAAATCAATAATCAATCAGTTTAAATGTCTGTCAAGGGTACATTCTCCCCTTTCCAGCAGTCTTTTGAATAGTTAGGATAAAACATATTTCTTGGGTAGAGATCACACATTTCAAACTGTTTGTGTTTGAAGTCAACTCTGCACAGCAATATAACTATAAGGCAGCGACGGAGAACACTGGCGAAAGCAGAAGCTAATTCTCAGTCTCCCAATCTTCTATCCAGTTTCCCTATAAGGGGCACACTCAAAAGACTTTAGTATATTACTTAAACCTGGGGTGAACAGGAGGGTTTCCAAATTATTCTAATGCCTCTCTGAAAGACATCCAAATGTCAAAATTATGAAACTGAAAATCATCCATTTATTACTGAATTACAGCAGTGAAAAGAGCTGGGGAGCAATATGCAACCTATGAGCTGGCTATTCACAATCACTAAGAAGTTATATTGTAACACTACGCTGTTTATTATACTTCAAATTAATATGCAAGATTGCTGTAAAAAATCTGGAAATATAGCAAATGACTGCATCTGCAGTCAGATGCCTAAAATACATACAAATGTTTTAAGGAATTTTATACTCAGGCCATTTCACCCTCTAGCCTAGACTGTTTCTAGAAGAAAAAGCTATTTTTGGGCTGCTCAGGCATGGATCTGTTCTATCAATTAAAATCTGATTCTTTCATCTGGACAATGTTAGATCTTACTGCATGCAGAACATTTTGTTTTACCACTGAACTAGAGATTCCTCCCATATATCAACTTTTTCTCAAAAAATGAAAACTGTAACAGTAACATACCATCTGTTCATCATCTTCTTCTCCCTCTAGTACCACACAATGATAAAGCATCCCTGATTCGGTAGCAATCACTAGGATGTTAGGAACACAGGGAAGGCAGAGAACTGCACAAGCATCGTAGCCATAATTGTCTTCAGCTGCAGGGTACATCGGCAAGGGGCCCAGCAGCTTGCCAAGGTTACTGATGCTGGAATAACAATAATTTCAAGATGAGTGGGAAGCTGTTTAATGGCATTAACTTTTATCATCACTGTCCTGCCAAATAAACCAAAGTAACTGCTTGGTAAAAGAAACATTTCACTCTTTGCTGCAAAAATTGAGTTACTTGAACTAACAGGAGCTAAGAATGTTCCATGGTCTCACATATTTAATATTTATTCTGGGAACCAAAAAAAAATCTTATAATATAAAAATCTAATGTAATGTCACTCCTGGAAGCAATCACTTGAGCCAAACTTCAGAGAAGTTTCTTAGCTTTAAGAACCTCTAGGGACTGACTAGAAAATACTTAATATGCTTCCTTCTTTTAAAAAATCAATGTAATTAATCAGACTTTCTAGGTGTCATAATATTGTTGCTTTATTCATAACTGTGAAACATCCTCCATGTATTTGCCTTGCATTGCATGAAAACTGTGTTTGGTTTTTCTTGAACCTCCATCGGTTTCACTGTAGGGCTCTAAATGTTAACCTAATGAGAGAATATTTGAATAGCTAATGCAAAACCTTGCCAGAACTGGAATATTCTAAACATACTGAGGCACAGTACCAGTGACAGAAGATGAAATGTGTTATTTAGAAACAGTTGATTTCCATTCAGCCTTTTAAAACAATTTTATTTTTCAATCGGTGCCTTTATAAGCTCCTATATTTGAAAACATACTCTCTAGTGCAGATAGGCAAAGTGAATGCCACTAAGTGAACTTTCTCAACCAAGTCTTTACTTGTGCAAGAGATTCATGTAGATCAGAAACGTCTCTCCATTTTCATACAGGATATACATAGGATATGCCAGCACTTCCTCTTTCTCTCTCTGTCCAGTTATATTCTTAGGAAGTATGGATAGAGGTCCAAAGTCAAATGCCACTGCAGTCTCTCCTATCAACGCTGTATATGTTCTCCTGAAGCAGAAAAGGCAGACAGAGACTTTAGTCTGCAGTGACTCTAAACACAGGTCCAGTTTCCAGACAAACAAACAAACAACAGCCGAGCATGCCTGGAGAGGAAGAAGATTCAATCTTACCCCTTATTAAGTCTTAATGTTTCCTCATCAGCATCTGAAAGAGTTATCATTTTCACAGGTGTCTGGGGTGAACTCAAACTATAAATCCTATTAAACAAAGACAAGTTTTTAATAAACAAGAAACATCCCACAGGATTATTTCTTCAGACTGAATAACTGTAAGTGTATATTTCAATTATGGTAAATAATTTTCCATATTGGAGTTTTTTATTTCTTGACAGCAGCAGCAAAAGTATCCATACAAAACCAGAGATGGCTTTGTTGAGATCTGTTTTTATGTTTCTTCGGAGTTACAACACTCTTAAATACAATCCATTCAGAGCAAGAAAAGTTTACCTTATTGTGTTGTCGGATGTTAAGAGCACAACATGGGGCTCCAGAGTCTCACTGGGGTACCAAGCAGCATGCTTCAGGGTCAGAGATGATGAACTGGTGAAGAACCTTTCAGCAATAGGTATGGTGCTGGAAAACACATATCTGCGTTTCAGCCATAAAAGATCTATACTATTCATTCATCTGTTGCCATGCTTTAACCAGCAGCGTATATGCTTACAATTGCTATGCTATGAAAAGATTTATCCACTGATTTTTGCAGGCCAACCTGCTAATTCTATGTCTCTGCTATGTCAGAGGCAGAATCAGAATGGCTTGATATTTTTCTGACTGCTTTCCCAGTTAACCCCTATTAAAAATTCTCCCTGCAACATCAATCTCACGTTCCCTCTCAAGTCCCAAACTGCTTTCCAGAACACTTTCATGAGAAATTTTCTCCAAATGTTTCTACACACCTGCTTTTTCACGGAAATCTTTAGCATCTACCTCCATACTGTAAGTAGGTGACCCATTTCCAAAGCAAAGCTCCCTGTGATGATCCAGACAAAGCAAGGCAAATGTAGCACAATAAGATATACCACTCCAGGATCTGAAATATCCATAGGTGGACTTTAGGTCAAGTCTAACAAGGATTATCCTCTTTGAAACAGTCTGAATGACTGCTTTTCATAATGCAAATCAGCAATGTTCACAGGAGGACTCAAAAAAGACAAGATAGAAGTAGCCAAAACAACACAATAAAATCGCTGCCTCTGTGGAGTGGAATGGATTACTGTTGTATTTCAAGTCTTTCTTGTTTGATCCCAACCTTGGAAATGCTATTAAATAACTTGCATAACTGAAAAGGGATTCTTTAAATATTGGACAGGAGAACATTGGCAAACAAACTTCTGTTCAGTAGCACTACTACATAATAACAATAGTCTTGAGGCACTCAACATGATAGAAGAAAAGAAATGATAAAGCAATCTTAGGTGATCCTAAAGCTGATAATCAAGATGAATGGAAATTCTACATACCTACAATTAATGGTAGATTTTCCACCTTCAAATTCAGAATTCTTTCCCCAACGTTTAGGTAACTCCAATACCATTAATCCTTTTGTTCCTATGAGAGCCACATGCTGTTGAGTAGGACTTAAAACAGTTTGATACACTTCAAAGAAAGGTGAATTTATGCAGAGAAGAATCTGAAAACAAAAATAGATTTGATTAGTTAGAGACATTTATCCCGTTAACATAAGGACTGATACACAATGCTAAACCTTGGTTTGCTTAATCATGATTTGTTAAACATAAATTAGGTTAAACATAAATTCCACAACATGCAAAATCATGAACCACAATCTATAAAATATAATGGCTGTGTTCACACAAAATGCAGCATAGTATTACTAATAACTGCCAATGTTTAACAATCAATCTGCAATGAGATTCATAACTACAATAGATGCCTAAGAAGTTAGAAGTCACAGACAAAAAGAATTATTCATTCTTCCAACTGAAACAGATGTGTGATGGATAGTCTTTTGACACTATGGAAAACAAATCCTGGTTTGTTAACCCTTTATACTGCATTTATGTATCTCTTTGGATTTTTCCTGTTTAACAAAAACTAAATTGCATTTCTTCTGTCTTGCCAACTTATGTAAAATAAGAACAGAAAAGAACGTCAGAAATTACAAGACTATTTGGAAACTGTATTGCTTCACACCACAGGCAAGATAAAGCATTCACATGACCAATTTTTTCATTCAACTTCAATCAATTTACCTAGCAACTAACCAATATTTATACTACTTGTCATCTAATTTATGAGTCATCCCATAACAAAGTTCAAAGGAAGGACAATTGTTATAGTTTTTAATAACATTTTAATACCTATTTGTTGGTTTTCTTTAAGTATTGTACGCTGCCCAGAGTCACTCTCTTGTGAGTTGGGCAGCTATATAAATATGATAAATTACAATATTGCAAAAACAATCCATGTCAGAATTTGCATTCTGAGAATTAGTGACATTAAATGCTAAAAATCAATGAAAAGTTAATTGCAACCTCAGATATAAAATAAAATTATATTTAGTATAATTTAAAGGAGCTGTGAAAGTTAGTGGACATTAACTTTGGTACCAAACAGGAGATGAAGACTAGTTGCAGTCTTGCTTTCTCTTACAGATGCCACTTGTATTTCTTCACACTTTCTTCACTGATTGGCCTCATTTTTCCACAGAAAACTGAACTTTTCCAATTCCAATCCAAATTTACACATTCAATATTGAGGACAAAATAAATAATTCCCTCGATAATGTCAAACTATTTACTAAGTTTGTATTACTATTATTCTTCTCATCGTTCCTATCGCCTATCACCTCCCACTTATGACTATAATTTTGTTGTTTGGATCCTTGCCATTTATATTGTTTATTGTTTCCTAGTATGATTTGATTGCTTATTTATACCCATGACTATCATTAAGTGTTGTATCTTATGATTCTTGATGAATGTATCTTTTCTTTTTATGTACACTGAGAGCTTATGCACCAAAGACAAATTCCTTGGGTGTTCAATCACACTTGGCCAATCAAGAATTCTATTCTAAAAAAAACGAGATTGCCTATACCCGTGATGGCAAACATATGGCATGGGTGCCACAGGTGGCACACAGAGCCATCTTGCGGGGAACACAAGCTGTTGGCCAACTTACCTCCAGCTGAGCATGCACATGCAATTGCACTTGC
Source organism: Myanophis thanlyinensis (assembly GCA_017656035.1). Classification (NCBI taxonomy): domain Eukaryota; kingdom Metazoa; phylum Chordata; class Lepidosauria; order Squamata; family Homalopsidae; genus Myanophis; species Myanophis thanlyinensis. The sequence continues at coordinate 7,403 of JAEANM010007747.1, read as the reverse complement.
ACGCATGCGCGACTGCAGATGCAGCTGGTCTTCGGGCCTCCGCTGTGCATGCGTGCAATTGCAGCAAGAAATCCAGCTTGTCTCTGGAGCTCTCCTGCGCATGCACATGCGATTGCTCATGTGTGTGTGAGTGCCTGTGCACAGCATGCACACACAAAAGCTGCATGAATGTGCAGATGTGCGGTTGCACATGCAGTGCACATGGAGAACCCGCACGCAAGTGCGGATGGCACACGCAAAGCATGTACTTTTCGGCACTTGATAAGTAAAAGGTTCGCCACCACTGGCCTATGCATATGGCTGTCTACATGAGGTAAATGCAGCCTAAGGAAGGTGAGGTGGGGTGGAGAAGAGATGCTTCTTCCACACAGGTGATGCACAAAGTTTACAGGCATGTTCTTTCCTAGGCAAAGGAATGGTTGGTTCCCACAAACAAAACACTAGCATTTCAGGAAGGTGAAGCTGGAATCCTTCAAGAATTTACTGCTCTAAGTATGCAGATTTTTTTTCTTTTAAAACAGAAGAGGAAGCCTCTTTTCCAGTTGGAGATGATATTGGAACAAGCCTTTGCAAGAGAACGGGGTTTTTTTTCCCTACAGCACGCAATTTTTACGATCGACATCCTCGCTATGAAGAGGGAGCCTCCGTGACCCGGTCTTCCCCCTCTTAAGAACCAGGAGACTCGCTCAAGAAACGCCCCACCTGGTATGGGCCCAAGTTGTCCGGGTCGTCGCCCAGGTGCCTCAGGCTGAGGACGCAAAAGGCGGCACGTTCTCGGTCCCACAGGAAGAGTTCACCGCCGATGCCAAACATCAGATCCCTCGGCAGAGCTGGCCTGGCTTGCTCTGTCTCCGGCCCGGCTTCAGAGGCCTGCTCCTTCAGGCGATTCAACACGGGATGGCGAGGCAGTTCGGTCCACCAATGGTCTCCTAAACCCGGCGACATACTCGCCGCCGCCGCCATGGTTACTTCAGCGAGGCGAGTGGAACATCGGTCGCTTAATAGGCGGCTAAACGGATCTGTCCTGGCTTCCTCAGACTGCAGAACTACAGCTCCCAGCGTGCATTTCGGCGGCGACCATAGAGTATTTAAAAGTTGCTTGGCGGGTTTTCACTCTTCTCCCCGCCCTCCGGTTAGAAATAAATCCGAAAAAGTTGTGGAAGTTTTTCCTCCTTCCATTCCTCCAAAGGGGTAATATATCATTAAGAAAAGAAGTTAAGGTGCTGGCTTGGAAAACAGGAAACTCAATTCTAGGCCTCCCTTAGGCATGAAAGCCGTCCAGGTGACTTTAGATGTGCAGCACTCCTCAGCCCACTCCACCTCATTTGCCCTCACTGAGGGCAAAACAGGAAGCAGGAGTAATAGGTACAACAGGTAGTCCTCAACTTACAAGCAGAATTTAGCCCAAAATTTATGTTTTTTATCCTGCCTTTTATATATTTTGATCAATTTAAGGCAGTGAATACAGGTACTCAACTCACAACAGTTCATTTAGTGACCATTCAAAGTTAAAACAGCATTGAAAAAAGTGACCTATGATCATTTTTCACACTTACAACTGTTGCAGCATCCCCATGGTCACCTCACGTGATCAAAATTAGGATGCTTAGCAATTGGTTGATATTTATGACAGTTGCAGTGTCCTGGGATCATGTGATATTTGCTAAGTGAATTTTGCTCCACTTTATCTTTCTGGCCATAGTTGTTAAGTGAGTAACACATTGTGAACCTGCCTTACCCATTTACTTTGCTCATCAGAAGGTTGCAAAAGGGATCACATGATCCCAGGACCCTGCAACTGTCATAAATATCAACCAATTGCTAAGCATCCGAATTTTGATCACGTGAGGTGACCATGGGGATGCTGCAACAGTTGTAAGTGTGAAAAATGATCATAGGTCACTTTTTTCAATGCTGTTTTAACTTTGAATGGTCACTAAATGAACTGTTGTGAGTTGAGTACCTGTATTCACTGCCTTAAATTGATCAAAATATATAAAAGGCAGGACAAAAATCTAAATGACAACCTTGGGAAGAACTTGATGTGTATAAAGGTCAACACCAGCCAAATAACCAGCAACTGTGATTTAACTCTTGGCTCAGCCCAAGACTGGTTCATTTTACCTGGTATAATGAATCAACAATCACACTAAACAAGGAAAGTGGGTTTTCACACCTTTTTCTGTGCCGAATTAAGCACTAGGCCAAATCAAGCACTTCTGCTGAAATTCAAGAAGCTCTTTTTACACCATAAACATATATGTGCATCAAAATTTCTTCCCATCTCTTGTTTCTTATTTATTGAAGCAGTGCAGTTTAGTCTAAAATCCCATGTCAGGTGCACTTAATTACCTAAGCTCTCTACCCTCTGGGTGTACTAAGCTAAATTACCTTTGCTTGTTCCAGTAATGGGACCACTTACAAAATTTTTCAGCAAAGTTACAAAGCCACATCCTGCCAACTACTTTGACACTGGTTACATATGAAGCATTAGTAGTCAGCTCCCTTAGCTCTTTGCTAACTGATACCAAAGTGCATGCTGATTGACTGCAAATTTCAGTGAAAGCACAAATAGAGTAATCAAGATCGAGGCACTTTGCTTGAAATTAATTCATGGCTGACTTGCAAAAGCACCTAATAATTTGTTAATAGATTAATAGGCGAGGCCCTGATCAAATTGTTGTGAACAGATAATAGTAAAAAAAGGCAGGTGTCCTGTCTTTTGGTATCTGAGCCATCTCTCTCTCTCAACTTGGTAATTCCAGGTGTATTTGGACTATAAACCATTTTTTCCCCAATAACTACAGGTGATGGAATTTGTCAAATGCGTTGAAAAATACCCAGCTAAAGAATTACTGGGCAAGGGATGGTTTTTGAATGAGCAATTCAAGAAGGCTTAGTTGTGCTACGATCAAGATGGTATTTCAAATGAGAAATAGGCAGAACATCATGGACTTTATTACAGTATATTTTTGCTAGCTGAGACCAAGCTGCTCCTTCTCAGTCAGAATGTGCATTGTCAGGTGATTTTTAACCCCTGAAATGGAAAAGCCAACAAGTACCTTTCCCTGTCCTTGGAAATAAAAATAGTTGTTTAGAAGTAACATAAGTAACATTGTTACCTCTCATGGTATTTACAAAGACTTTGCCTCACAGGAGGGTCGGGTAGTGGAATTACTGTATTAGAAAAGGATTTGGGAGTGAAATTATACTTTTGCATATAGATGGTGACTAAAAGTTGCTTGTAAATGGTAGAGAAGTATACCACAAGGCAGCTCACTGTATCTACAGGCAAAAGTCAGAACAAAAGACCATGGACAGTAAGCCACCAACATTCAGCCTGAAAGCTTCATTGATATCCACTGTGAAAGCCGACACATTGTTGTCATTTTCATAAGCAATTTCATGAGATCATCAAAACTGTTGAGATTTCAAGTAAGTAAACGGCTTATTAATTATTTCAAGTTACATGCTGCCCATCTCAAATGTATGACTCTGGATAGTTAACAATAAGTAAAAACAGCATTAAAGTTTTTAAGAGCACATAAAGAGTTCCATCTGATGGGATCCAGGAGAGCCTTTTCTGCCATGGCACCCGCTTTCTGGAACATTATCCCCGCTTCAATGGAGAATAATGGAGCAGTATTGACAAGTATATGCTCACCTACTACTAGTACACAATTTAAGGTAGTATATACATCATATTCCTGCCTCCAATTTTTCCCACAATGTCATGAGTTGGCATGTTACATAGGTGGCATTACTAGCCTATGAGTTGACACCGATTTGATGGCATATAATCAAAAAGCATGGGAGCAAAACCTGTAACTTTCCCCATTGCATCTAACCATACCACAATGGCCCCGGCAGCATCTTTTTTTCTCCCAAGCCCAGAAAAGAAAGAGGGGAAGAGAGAGACTTCAAACTGGAGAACGATTAGAAAGCAGCAAAGAGACACCCTTCCTGGCTTGTGTCGTATCCCCGCAACACAGGCTTCAAAAACCTCGTTTTGGGGCCGTTTCTCTTTACAAGCTAATGACATTCGCGTCTACGCGAACTCTAACTCCCGTCATGCACCAGAAACATTATGACTGCAATAGCCCGAGGTTCTTTGCCCCTGACTCCATTTCCCGGCATGCTTTAGTTTTGGCGGATGGAATTGGCGGAGCTAGGCATGTAAATCCAACGGCTAATCCCGCCCATATTTGTTTTGCCGCGGGAGTGGGCCTGCAATGGCGGGCTTAATGGCGGGGCACCAGGCTCTTTACAAGGGCTTCCGGACCCCACCGTGGAAAGAGACTCTCCGGCAGGTAAGCAGACCAAACTTCTGCCCTCCCCTCCGATCCTTGGAACGCGAAAGGCGCCGACAATCCAAGGTTGGAACGCGGGCGGTCAATTCCGCCGCCAAATTGGTAGTACATGCAAAGACCGGAAAAGTACCTGGGATGCTGGCTTTCCCGGGAGGGGAGACCGACCCCTGGAAAAGTAGTGAAGAGTGACCTCTGAGCAACGAAGTCTAAAATACCTGCTGCTGATTCGGATTAATGTCAGGCTCACTTAGATTCCTTTTCGTGAATTGTGCCAACGCACCACTTAAACCTTAATTTGTAATTATCATTGCATCTCAAATTCAGTGGTGAGAAAAAAGGTTCTACATTTAGGCAAGCAAAAACAAATGCACAAGTATAGTGTAGGAGGGTACTTGGCTCAATAGTAACTGGGAGAGGGATCTTGGGAGTCCTAGTGGACAATCACTTCAAATGTGAGCCAGCAGTGTGGGTGTTACAGGTGTACTGCATTTTTAACTGCATCCTGTTTAAATAAACTATTTGCAACTTCAACTTGAAACAACTTGTGTTGTAGCTGGCAAAAAAACAACAACACAGTTCTAGGTTGCATAAACAGAGGTATAGAATCAAGATCATGTGAAGTGTTAATACCACTTTATAATGCCTTGGTAAGACCACACTTGGAATACTGCATCCAGTTTTGGTTGCCATGATGTAGAAAAGATGTTGCAGAGAAAAGCAAGAAAGATGATTAGGGGACTGGAGACTCAAACATATAAAGAACAGTTGCTGGAATTGGGTACGTCTAGTTTGATGAAAAGAAGGAATAGGCATGACATTCCGATTTCTCAGGGGTTGCCACAAAGAAAAGGGAGTCAAGCTATTCTCTAAGGCACCTGAGGGCAGGACTAGAAACAATGAATGGAAACTAATCAAGGAGAAAAACAACCTAAAAGAAGACATTTCCTGGGAGTTAGAACAATTAATCAGTGGAGCAACTGGCCTCCAGAAATTGTAAATGATCCAACACGGGAAGTTTTTAAGAAGAAATTGGACAACCATTTGCCTGAAATGATATAAGGTTTCTTGCCTGAGCAGGAGTTGGACTAGAACAGGGGTACCCAAACCCCAGTCCGTGGACTGGCATGGGGCCGCAGCATGCCAGCAACTGGGCGACGCAAACAAACGAAGCCCCATCCATGGGATACAGGCAGCATGCAAAACCATGCCCTCTCCAGTCTCTGGAAAAATTCTCCATGGAACCAGTACCTGTTGCCCAAAAGTTTGGGGGCTACTGGATTAGAAGACCTCCAAGATCCCTTCCAACTCTGTTATTCTATTCTAGCTCAGGGTTAACTGCTGACATGAAGTTATTTTCTTTCTTTCTTTAGCGCTGTGTGGATAGACTGAAAAGTAGTCGGGCCAAGTTGCTTGAAAGATATCGTCAAGTGGGAGAAGATGGAGCGAGTAGACCAAATAAAGCTTTGCTGGTACAGGAGGTGATGGAAGTTGAGTGGAAAGCTTTGCAGTCTGTGGATTCCCAGCTACCCTCCCTGAGAAAGCAAGATTTTTCCGAGGTTAGTGTCGTATGAAGAAGTTGGGGATGTAGGGGTCAGGACATAGGTCTGGCGTCCATGTTCTTTAAAGCAGTTTCTCAACTTTAGCCAATTTCAAGTGTGGACTTCAATTCCCAGAACTCCTCAACCATGCTGGCTAAGAAATTCTGGGAGTGGAAGTCCACAGATCTTCAAGCTGTCAAGAAACACTGCCTTAAAGGGATCAATAGTCTTTTCTGATGTCATCCATGCAATGGTTGTAGGCACAAAAACTAGGCACAAAATTCCACAAGATATTATCGCACTTGCAAATCTGGGCCATGTCTTTTGAATTATGACCAATTCAAAAGTTTTTATTTCACGTTGGTTTGAAATGGTGATTTAGGACTGGAAAGAATGTCCTATTTTTGCTTGAATAGCAATTCATCTGAATATGTTTTACACATATGTTTTTGTTATTAAGCAAAAAGGAAACACTTCTGTAGTTACTTGTAAAAATTAACTTTCCACATGAGGCTTTTAAAATTATAAAACAATTTCAAGATCATTTGAAAAAATAAGCAGTGGGGTATGAGGAAGAAACACTATTTTTAATATTTTGCAATAGTTTATATTTTATTATAATTTCTTTGTTGTGAACTGCATTGAGAATCAGAGAGCATATGTATTTGATACATTATTATTTTGAAAATCCAAAAACCCTAAATTTTGAAGCAGTCATAACTTGGGTGGAAAAAGTGAATGCTCAGTTGGTGCTATGGAGAAAGCGTGTAAGCTTGAATTCTTTACAGAAAAGCTGTTTTAGAAACCCACTTTCTTTTCTAAAAAGCAACATATCATTCTACCATTGTCAGAATGTATCATCACAATAATTCTGAGCTTGATCTAAAAGTATACCTTAGAGCAGGGGTTCCCCAACCTGTGGGCCTATTCACAACTGGGCTCTGTGAGAGGAGGGCCGGCACATGCATGTGCACAGCCTGACTCACACCAGCGGCTGGCGCAGCTCCACGTGCACAAGAGTGGCAAAGCCAGTGCTCACAGCCCACTTGTGTGGGCACTGGTGCTCACAGCCCCACACGCACAGCTGCCCCGCACACAAAACCATTCCTCACCCACCCCGCACTGGGCCGCCAACCCAGAAAGTTTGGGGAACACTGCCTTAGGGGAGGTCAAAATGCCCTTCAGCTTCTTGAATGCTGGGCCTGATGTTACAAAGCTAAGAAAGCAATGGAAATCCCAAAGGTGCTTTTTCGGGAGGCAACTGGACTTTCCTGGTTTTTTTTTAATTTGAAGATGTTTCGTTTCTCATCCAAGAAGCTTCTTCAGCTCTGACAAGATAGTGGGGAATGGAAGGGTTCTGTGTCCTCAGAGTCACCTGGGTAGTGCTCCTGGTTCCTGTAGTCAGCAATTTTTTCCTCTGGAAGTCCGTTCCTACTCCCACACCATCCAAAGGGTGTTCATCCCAAATTGTATAGCTCGGGTGGGCAATTACGGCTCCTTCATGACTCGTGGACTTCAACTCCCAGAATTCCTGAGCCAGCCATGGCTGGCTCAG
>JAEANM010007746.1:0-17503 GCA_017656035.1 Myanophis thanlyinensis | reverse complement strand
CATTCATTCATTCATTCATTCTCTTATTATGGGCAGAAAAAACTCCCTGGAAAAACTCCACCCTGCTTTCCTGCTCCCAGCCCAGAAGTCTCTATCTTCACCTTGCTTTGCCTTAACTGGAGCAGGCAATTTTGGTGAACAGCTGGCCTGACCGAGGTGTGCAGACAACTCCCCAAGATGCAGCCATAACATTTCAACCCCCTGCTGGAGCCAGGGGCTCTCCTGGCAGGCGCCTTTGCACATCCGCAGTGATGGACAAGCAATCCGGCATCCAGCAAGGCAGGTTTAATGTGCCCTTTCGCAACGCCACAGCAGGTGCCGTGTTTGACAATTTCACCCAACAGGAAGCCCAGAAAAATACCAGGGAAAGGGAAGGCAGACCACGCGTGGCCAAGCCACGAGCATCCTCCACACCAGCTAAGGCAGGAGAGGTATGCACATGTCAGAGGCAGCCTTGGCTTTCCAGAAGGTGGTGCAAAAGTTCAAAGAGAACGGACGGAGGGTCTGCCCTCTGGCCTGAAATCTCATCAGCAGGATGAGAGAGGAAAGTGGAATGGGAGGGAAGAGGAAAGCAAACCCAGAACAGGGTTTCCAGCTTGGGCTGATGGGTGGGCAGTCTTCAGTTGCTAATGCTTTTTCAAAAGGCAACTGGACTTCCTTGGTTTTCCTTGAAGATGTTTCGCTTCTCATCCAAGAAGCTTCTTCAGTTCTAGACAAGTGAAGAAAAGTCAGCAGAACTGAAGAAGCTTCTTGGATGAGAAGCGAAACGACTTTTAAGGAAAACCAAGGTAATCCAACTGCCTTTTGAAAAAGCACTTTTGGGGCAACCAGGATATGGATGGCTGAGAATCTCCATAGACATTCAGTTGCCAATCTGCTGACGGCCAGGGCTCCAGCTTTGCTTCTCTGCAGAGCATTTTTTATCAGTCAACGTTGGGAATACTTTCATCCCTTGCAACCTCTAGGTTTTCAGACATTTCTCATGAGCCAATAAAAGGCTACCAACGTGCCTTTTTAAAATAAGACATCTTCCAGTGATTGGGAGGAGATGGGTTAGCAAGATGTTCAAAGCGCCTTCTCAGCATTTTGAGTGAAGCGCTACGCCTATTATTCTGTGCGGTGTTTTGTAAATTGCTAACGCAATTCAGTGCGACCAGATCGTGTGGCTGTTGTGTATTTCAGAGACAAGAGAGCACTCTGGCATAGGGTCAATGCCATTATTCTACACAAGCCTCTGCGTAAGTAAAGCCCAAATAATACAGGGCTTTTGTTGGAGTAAATATGCACCGATTCAACCGTACATCTCCCGTTTGCCTACTTTGGGCCAAGGTTTTGAGAGGTCTGCTAATCACAGATGACTTGTCCACTGGGAGACACGCCTTGGGCTGCATCCGTCACAGAGATCTCACAAGCTGTTATGCAATGCATGCTCTCAGTTTGCCATAAAAAATGAGAGGAGGAGGCAGAGAAACTCTCCCTTGATGACGAATTAGAGGGGACAAATCTTGCACCGTGGGGACAATTCTTTCTATTAATTAGCTTACCATATTTACGCCCTTTTCGCTTTTTAGTTTAACTGAGTTTCCCATCTTCTCAGCTGCAAAATGTCCTGGTTGTTTCTTCCACTCTGCAGTGCTTCCAGCAAGCAGAAGGCTCCAGATTGTGGGGTTCTGTTCTGTGATTTGGAGAGAGCAGAAAAAGGCACCCGGTTACAACTCCCGTACCTCGACACAGCAGCATGGCTAGACTGAAATGGCATTCCTTCACTCAGCTAAAACTGCAGCAAATGAATTCCTTTGTGCTGGGGAGTGATTTTCTGACAATGACTGGAAAGCAGTTTGCGTTATGAAAAAAGGCCGGAAGGATGCAAACAAACATTAATAGAACTGAGGGTTAAATTGCACCCCAGTTCCAACATTCAGCTTCTGAGCAGGCAGCTGCAGTGTAGCAACCCGAACTCCGAATGATAAGAGAGCTGAGACGGGGCAACAGTGAGGAACCAGGCGTTCGAAGGGATGGGAAGGTGGGGATGGGGGCTGTGTTGCTCTCCATTCTCCCCTCGTGCCGCTCATCCCCTGCACTCCAATCAGGGTGGGCTCCTCTGAAGGAGACGTATGTAGCGTCAAGCAGCTTGAACATTTGTGGCAGAGCTCCACCTACGGTCAACCTGAATTAAACCATCTGTGAAGCTATCAAAGATCTGGGTTGCTGCTGCATTATTGCCTTTTTAAAGAGAGACTTTTAAGGGGCGGTCCCATTTATCTGCACATGGAGGAAAGCTTCACTGCCCCCCCCCCCAAACGTCAGGTGTACATTGCAGAGAGCAGCTTGAGGTATTTGGGGAGGCCTCAGGGGACAATCCCCCACCGCCCAGTTGACGGACAGAGGACAGGCTGCTTGAGCAGAGTTTATCTGACAGACCCCACTTCAGGGGGGCAGAGAACACCTTGGCATAGTTGTACTGTCAGTGCTGGCCAATGATGTTGCCAGATTTTCTTCCAGATTAGATTTTCTGTTTATGGTGAAAATGCACTTAATGAAATGGAGGTTGGCACCAGTCAGCTCTTGTGGTTAGTGACTTCCTAGTTCTCCTCTAAAAATACAAGTGCTGATTAAGATAACTCATGTGGCAGCCTCTGCAATTGCCAGGGCAAGGCACTAAGGCGGCCTGTCGAGACTCCTGGTCTGGAGTCGCTGGGTGTTTGTTTTACTCCTTCAACCATCCAGATGTTGGTGGAAATTGTGAGGTGAGTTTTCTTCCACCTAGGAATGGCAAATGCCATACTCTAAGATAATGCCTCCTTTTAAAAAAAAAAAAAAAAAAAGCAAACTGAATGCACATGTTCCCTGCCTAGGGCAGTTGGTGGGCTGTGGTGGGATCCAACCCCACAACAGGAGTCCAGGGCTGGGCTGCCAATCTTACTGACCTACTTCTTAAGTCGCGCTTAACCCACTGTTTGTTTTCGATTGTGGTCCACTTGCAGGATTCACCCATCAGGCTGAATATAAATCCTGGTTTTCACAAGCCAACCAGGCAGTCTGTCTGTCTTGGAGCCCGTTTTTAATTGTCTCTTCCCAATTTAAATGCCCATCTGGCCTTATGCAGGTTGCCTCTCCTCTGAGGCCAGGAATGGTATTATACCCATAAAAAACATCCAACAACCCCAGCTTGCAAATGCCTTTCAATGAATGATGCATTCCCCCTGGTTTCAGTGCAGATTGGAAAGGTCCAAACATTTGGCTGGATTTTACATTTCAAGAAAAGGGCTAGTCCGGTTTCCCTGGCCTAGAAAGACCAGAGGCCAGAGGCCCTGAACACCGGTGGCTGCCAGATATGGTAGCCAGAACAAGGGCATCCATCACTCAAAGAGCCGATACCCACCCCCCCCAAGGAAGAAATGGGGGGGCTGTGATCAATCAAAAGCAGAAAGTGAAATCTGGGGCTCCTGGAAAACTACGGAAATAATGGATGGCAGCTGTCAGAAAGGTCAGACTGAGAAGGAAAGGTTGCTTGTCTGTTAAGAGGGTCCTGAACAGGGCAGGAAGGTTCAGGGCACGGGCCCCAGGGCAGTTGGCATGAAGTCTGCAGGGGAGACCCCCTTCCCGGATTAAGCCTGAAGAAAATGTCCAACAGAGAGAGAGAGAGAGAGAAAGGAGGGGGCTTTATCACCTGGTTACAGATTTATTTATTTATTAAATGGCACCCATCTGACTCATAAGGTGACCCTGGGAGGCTTACCAATGGTAAACAGATAAATATTAAATATTAAAATTAAGATCAGTTACGTAAAAACTGAAGGGCTTCGGGATAGAGGCCATCCGGACTAGGCACACAACACACACCTGTATTGCAAACGCTTCATTGTACTGGGCAGCGGAAAAGCAGAGGGGAATAAAAGCTGTTTAATTGTTTGTTTTAAGGCAATGAAATGAGAGTAAATGCTTGTATCAGAATTCGTATTCCTCGCTCTCATGTCCATTACATCCATGTATGACCCTCCGGCCCCCAGGGCCTCATCGTACATTACCTTCCTCCCATCCTCTGCTCCTTCATACACACACACAAACACACAGACACACTGGTCTAGGGTCTCCTGCTTCAGCAGGGGGTCGGACTAGAAGACCTCCAAGGGCCCTTTCCACATCTATTCTGACATTGGTTGATTGATCAGAGCCGAAGGATGTGGGCGGGGGCTGCCCCCCACCCCCACCCCCACCCACCCCCCCCCCACCCCCGGCAGCCCTCCTCCTCCTACGGTGGCAGCCAGAGGAACGGAGGCTCCGGGATCCCCGAGGAAAGGGGCGCCGGGAGACCCCCCTCCCCTCCAGCCCTTGCTAGTACGACGACGCCTTTGCCCCAGGCGTCATCTCGGAAGGGAAGCCTTTCTCTCGCTCACCGCCCGGGCTCCAAGAGCACGGAGCGGCCGCCGACCCGCATCTCCAGTTTCACACGTGCGTCACCCGCGGGGCCGCTAAGGGAACCCGGGTTGAACAAACCACGGCTCGGCGAGCACGGCCAATCGGAGCAAAGGTCCGACCCCGGTGCGCTGCCGATTGGGCGCGAGGGAGAAGATCCCGCCTCCGCTGCCTCCCGTTGGCCGTAGGACCCTCCTCGCCACGCCCGAAGTCGGGGAGTGACGGCGCGACCCGCCCCCAGTTGGCGCCTGGCTCTGCGCGTGCGCGGCATCTCTTCCTCCGTCGGCGCTGCGAGCGTTCCGGGCGGCGGCGAAGCGGGGGGCAGCTCCGGGCAGAGCGGCGGCGGTGCGCGTGCGCAAAAGCGCCTGTGAGTTGGGGTGGCCGGCAGGAACGACTGAGCCCCCCCCCCGGGGAGGGAGGGGCGCCCCAGTCGGGAGGAGCCGCGGGGGGGGGTCGAGGGGCGCTCCGTCTGCCCGGAGCTCTGGCCCGCGGCCCCCTCCCCCGCCCCCCCTGCCCCAGCAAGCGAGCCCTGGGGGCCACCGGCGCTGCAAGGGAGTTGGAGGGGTCCGCGGGTCATCTAGTCCAGCCCCAGAGACCCTCCGCCCCTTGTAAGGGCAGCCCCTGGTGGGCTGAAACGGCCTAGCGCCCTCCCCCTCCCCCACCCCCACCCCGCTGCAGGCCAAGCCCCCTACCCGGTTGGGGGCAGGGAGAGAAGGCCTGGGGGCTTCTGGCAATCGAGCCCAGGGCTGCTCCTCCTCCTTCCGGGGTGGGGGCCACCGCCTGCCAGAGGGTGGGGAAGCCCTGGGGACCCCCCCTCCGGGCATGGGCAGTTGGGGCACTTGCAGCTTGCAGGGGGGCGTCTTGCAGGGACCCCCAAGAGTCCCATCGGTGCAATTCTGCCTTCCAGCCAGGAGAATGAATCCAGGCACGGAGATCCGGAAGCCGCTGCGGGCCAGGAAGACGATGGCTGTGAGCAGCCGGAAGCAAGTGGAGCATCTGAGCAAGATGAAGAGTCTCCCAGCGGGAGAAGGGGCCAAGGGCCAGGGGAGGCCGGCCGAAGCCAACGGGCTGTGTGCCGGGGCCCAGGAAGAGCTCCGCAGCAGCCAGATCGGAGCCGGGCAGAAGCCGCCCCCGGCCAAGGAGCCCCTGGCCAGCTTGCTGGTGAATTCCGAAATCAGCATTTACAAGGACCCCCAGGAAATGCTTCAGGACCTCCCGAGCCCGGACGTCAAGCGGTTCTTGAATGCGGGCACCTTGCAGGACATCCTTTGGTATTGGTACAAAAAGGAATCCGGCTCCCCCTTGTTGAAACCAGTCAAGGTATCCCTGGAATCGGGACCGGCTGGCCGGCATCCGGATCAGTTTCCGGTAGCCTCTTCCATGCACGAAGACGCCGCCGTAGATGCAGCAGCCGAAACGCCGGTCTGCCAGACTCTTCCAGCATTGCAACAGGAAAAAAGCCGCTTCGGGGTGCCTGAAAGGGACGGGGCAGCTACGGTGCCCCTGGGTAAGATTGGCATCTCTTAAAAAGACTGCAGGCTCCCTCCGTTCTCTTGCAGCTGGTCCTGAAGCCCCCGATGATCCACGTTTTGGGAGAGGGCAAAACTCACTTAACAAACGTCTCACTTAAAAGCAGAAATGTGGGGCTCAGTTGTGGTCATAAGTCAAGGGTCACCTGTGAAAAGTGCGTGATTTGGGTAGCGGAACTCCATCCTAGCCTGCCTTTGCTTTAGGGGATGGTGGCCAGTGGCGGCTTTGCATAAAATGTGGCTATGTTTGCATAATAACTGTACTTCTTTCTTGTTCTCAAACCCCTTTTTGCCAAGATGGTGGAGGGCTTCTTCGAGAGATGGCCCTGGAGCTCAGTCCTAGCTAGCCTGGTCTGGTAGGTCTCCGATTCGCCTTCCCAATCCCTCGATGAAGGTCTCCCGTCTTTCCTGGCAGGAGACGGTCAGAGGAAGAGGACAGCATCCAGCAACGGCGAGGAAGACACCGTCCTTTGCAAGCGCCGCAAAGCCTCCGGGGACCCTGCAGAGGGGACCACTCCAGCCCAGGAGAAAGCGGAGTCCAGGCTGGGAAAGGTAAAGGGCTACGGCCAACAGGGACAACACCGGCCCCTCTGGCGCAGGGGTCTCGCGCGAGCGATGCTTCCCGTGGGGGCCACACCAAAGCCCTCCCACACAGGGCCCAAAGCTGGTAGTGCTGTGCTTGTCGCTGGTAGATTTGTTGGCAGTCGCTCTGCGGTTGGAGCTCTTTCTGTCAGCCGTTCATAACCGCTCTTTTTGTCTTGATAGCCTGCTTCAGGCCTCCTTGGGCTGGAAAAGTCCACAGGTAATGCTGCATGGGGCAGTCGCATTGTGGGGGTGGGGAGGTCTCTCCAGCTGCATCCCTGGGATGTTCAACCGAGAGCAGCCTCTGCCTGCTCTTCCTTGCGTCTATGGCTTGCTTCATCCATGCGCACCATTCTGCCACGGGGAAACCAGTTTCGTTACACGATTCGGAGAAGGATGGATTTAGAAATATCAGGGTGTCTTCTGCCTCCAAAGTACAAGTTGCATAAACTTGATTTCCCACCTTTCTGTTACTTTTGCATTCTGGAAACCCACATGGAAGGCAAGCCCAGAGTGATGGGCGGGTGGACAGCAGTCCCTCTGCCCCTCAGATCCTCAGTGGCCTTTGTGACTTGCTTTGGGCTGATGTTAAGACTGGGGAGGGGGCTCGCTAGAATGATAGAAGCAGGTAGGAATGCAAAAATTAGAAATATTTCACCAGAAATGCATGTATCGTGCATGTATGTATCAAAGGTATGGAAAAAAGATTCACATGGGAAAAATGGGAGGTTGAGAACTGTCCGGTTTGGCTGCTGTTGAAAAAGCCTCCCATTTCTGATTGGCTGTGTTGGGAAGGCGATGGCATTAATTTTTAGTTTAAAATGTCCGTGTTTGTGTATTTTTCTTGCTGTAGGTCAAGTGCTTGATTCAAAATCAGCTGGAGACCTCGATGAGGGAATTGGACCAGGGTCTCCAACACTTAAATGAAAGAATTGATCGCACGCAGTGCCTGCGGAAACATGAAGGCATCGCTATTAAGATTGTAGTAAGAGGGTGCTTTTTTTAAATCTCTGCGTCTGTGTGTGTGTGAGAGAGAGAGACACACACACACAGAACAGGGCACAAGCTTGTCTTTGTGGTTCTCACACGCAGATTGACGGGCACCACAAGAAGCCTCTCTGCCCCCATTAAAGGGCTGGGAAGGGTTGGGTGCATTGGTGCAGGGCATGGGAGCAGCTGGGCCATGGGTTCAAGGCAGATGCTCCACTGGTGCAGCTGGAGTGATGCTCCTGTGATTCTGCAAGAGTCTCCTTCCGTTTTCTTGCAGAAGAAAATCTCCAGACTGGACAGGCACATCAATGCTGTGATATCGTTCCAGAGGAAGGTGTTATCACAAAAAGTAAGGCTCCGACGCATTCAGGCAAGCTCAGCCCCCGAGAGCCCCAGGGGCTCCGCATCGGGGGACCCTCCATTTTGATGTCCCTCAGTCTAACGATGTCAGGGTTTCCTTTAAGGGGTGAGGGCACCGTTGCCCCAAACTCCAGGCACTCAAATTGGCAAAAGTCTCGGATGCACACAAAAGACGCTGTTTCTGTTATCGTTAGATAGAATATGTTGCATCTCCTCCTTTCCCAGCCGGGTTTGTTTCTCGGAGCTTTGACCAACGACTTCAGAATACAGTCCCATTGTCCGATTGCTTCCCCCCCCCCCCCTCCACGGTCCCTGAAAAGGCTATTTTTTGCACCAGAGAGAAAAGGGCTTTGGCTTAGAGGAAAAACAAGAGGCAGAGATGCCGACGTCACCTTGATTCAGATGCTCGTCATCAACCCTAAAGTGCTACGTAACGGGAAAAACACGGCCAGGGGCCTTTCCGGCTCCAAACTCTTTTGCTTTTGAGGCACAGGTCTCAAAATTATCTTGGAAGCAAAGTTGACGCAGAGCTCCTTGCCAAGGGCGAGCCAGAATGGAGATTGAGGCTGGGCTGCAGGATCACTGGCAAAATGTCTTCTCCCTTTTTTCCGCGTCCTTTTCCCAGGTCAACCGGCCCAGGGCACACGCTCAAGATAAAATATTAAATGGTGCCACCCTGCCTCCGATCACGAACACGGTTGGCAAGCCGGTGCCACCAAAAAAGCCAACCTCAACTGAAGTCTTGTCTTCCACCATGGAAAGGTTAGCCGCAAACGGCAATTGCCGATGGCATCTGAGACAGTTTGCTCAGGGAGCATTCCTTCCATCTGCCCTGCGGAGGAAGCCTCCCTGGCATTTATTCGATGTCTTTGGTGGAGAGAGGCTGACTGCTGGCTAGTCCCTTGGTAGACGCCGTAAATGACTGTGGTTGCTCCTTGATCAGGTCGTCAGGTGCCGATGTGGTCCCTTGCGTGAAGGCGCCGAAGCCGAGCTCGGGGGTGCTGGCAGCCGGGGCTCCAGGTACGCAGAGGGACTCTCGCTTTTCAGCTCCCCAACAAACATGTTTAAAAAGAAGCAGTTGCATAACCTGAGAGTATCTAAATGGACCCGAGTGAGCAGTTTAAGTAAGAAGGCTCAGGCAGGTTTTTCTTCAGGAGGCACCAGGTGTGTTTGCCTTCCTTTGCCCCAAAGAAAAGAGAAATAACGGATGATTACGCAACCTGTGATGATAGCACACTCGAGGGGCAGAACTTGGCAATTAGGGGGGGTCTCCTGCAAGCAGCCTGGCACTCAGCAGAATGGAAGCAGCAGGCCAGATTTCCGGGAGGGGGGGGGAGCTCCTTGGCCTACCCGGACCCCTGCGGAGCATGGAATCCCTCGGCTCCCACAGATGCCTCGTAGAGGGCCCGGGTGCAGTGGGGCCTGGGAAGAGGCCTCAGCTTGCTTGAGTCAGCTGCCTTTCATGGGGATTGAGATGTTGCTCTCCGTTGGCCGATGAGGGGCCAGTCTAGGGGCAGGAAGAGACCACTTGCAAACTGCAGACCCCCAGCTGAGGCTGCCCCACAGGCTGCAGCTGAGAGGGAGCCCTGGCTCGTACGCCCCCACCCCCCCACCCCCCACCCCGTCCCTTGTTCTGGGCATTCGCACAAGCCAACGTCTCCGAGGGCTGCTCTTCTCGGGTCCCAGCAAGACGCAGATCTTGGGTCAAGGGGGCTTTGCTCAGAAAAGTCAGGAGGCGCTCAGCCGGCGGGGTGTGCCTAGAAGACACCCCCCCCCCCAACTCCACTTTGACCCAGGGCAGGCGTGTGCCAGCTTCTGCCTTTCTGAGCCAACCAACAGACTCCGGGTTTTAAAACCACCCTCGCTTGTGTCCAATTCCTGCAGCTCACCCACCGAAAGCAACTGCTGGATGCCCAGACCCTCCTCCGGGTGACCAGATGAGCGAGGCCAAGGTCAGCTTTGAAGCTCTGTGGCATTTTTCTCTTTTTCGGCCTTCCTTTTTTCCTGCTCTGCGGTTACCAAAGAGCCAGAATTCTGGGTGTCTTTGCTGCGTCTTGTATGCGTTACTATTTCTAATCCTCCCATATTTCTGAAATCCGTTGGTTGTTACAGGCTGCAAGAGGCTGTTTGCAGACCAAAATCGCGACCGCTTGGTCCACTTAATTTACTTTTCCTGCTAATTACAGGATGCATTGGTGATTGACTTAACGGATGAAGAAAGCAATCCTGATAAAGGTGAACAGACTACTTTTTCATACCTTTATGGCACTGCAGTGGTGGTGTTTGTAATTATTTTAACTGCGTGGCTTTCCGGTCTCTGCCCTGCTTTTCCTCAAAGCAGCGGAGTAAACGGGATAGTAACGTGCATACGAAACGCAGGCAATTGCTTCAAAATATTCCAGATATTTCCGGAGGAATAAAAAGCTTCTTCTGTTAGAATCTTTGTACCAGACTGGCTGCCTCCCTTGGGTGGAGGGGATTTGGGTGCCACCCTTGCCCTGGAGGGGGGGGTGTCTTGGGGGCAATTTCTCCCTTTGCCTTGTCCTGAAGATCAGAGTTTATTGCCTTTTTTTGGTGGCTGTTGCAATTGGGAGAAGCCGGCTGATGTGGACCTGCCACCAGTTAATGAAATAGTGCTTAGTGCAATGTTTAAAACGCTGTACTGATCACATTTTATCTGTCGGCAAAGAAGAGAAGAAAAAAGTTGCAGGAAGCAGACTCCTGGGCCACGAATGCTGGCCGGAGAGCCCTCCGCAGTCTGCAAGAGAATCCTCGAATCAGGTATTTGAACAAAGTCTCCCAGTTGTGAAAAACTCCCTGTGTCCCTTCAGACAGGATGGGGAGCACTGCAGACCCTGCAATATAGAACCAGCAATGCTAAAAAAAAAAAAAAAGATTTTTTTTTCTGAATTTGGCTTCGGGACGGAAGTCCTGCCTCGGAAGGGATGGGTTTTAGTCACTTGGCCACAAGGGGGCAGCCTTGTAGCAGGAAAGGCCCAGGACCGGCTGAGCTTGGAAACCATTGGGGGCTTCGGTGGGGTCCCCAGCCCCAAACATCCTGAACTTCCTGCTGCAATTCTTCCTTTCTCAGCCCGGCCCTAAAATGGTGTGGAAGGCTTGGAGGCTTCCAGGAGTCTCCATCAAGCAAAGCAAGCAGCAAAGTGAGCCATGGTAGTTGGTCTCGGCCGCCCTGGGAATTTTGCCAGCTCTGCCTAGCTGGAGAGGCTCACTCAGGCTACCTGGGCCCCCTTCCGCTCAGGCCTTCGGGGTCTGGCGTTGCTTCCCTCTCTGGTCAAAGCAGGGGGGGGGGGTCCTTTGGAAGGGGGAAAGCAGAAGGGAGGAGATGCCGGTGGCTCTGCGTTCCGCTCCTGGCCCTCTGCAGATGTGAAGCCCCTCGGTTGGGCTTCAGGAGTTTGGCCAATCCTTTCCGGCTGAGCCGAAAAGGGGACACCTGCAGAGGGGTTATGGGGGAGCAGGGAAGCCCTTGCCCCTCTGCCCTCCCCTTCTCTCCCCTCTTCTTCTTGCTTGCCTTTCCCCATGGACTCCCATCCCGGCCCTTTGGTCTGATGGGGGAAACCCCCTACCCAGACCCTCCTGCCCCTGCTTTGTGGGATCGGGAGGGGGGGACGGCCGCATCCCTTCGCTTGCCTGTTTATGAACCGCTGCTCCTGCCTCCTCCAGGTACCCCCGAGGTTCCCCCACCTGCCTCCCTTGCCAAGCGTCGAGCCGGACCCAGCACCTTTGAAGGGCCTCGGAGACAGTCTGCCCCCTCAGAAGCTGGAGCTGGTGGTGGCTCAGGTGAAGCAGCCCAAGGGCATCGCCCTCCAGTGGAATATCAGCCGGGAGGACCCCCGCTGCGCCCCCATCGAGAGCTTCTCCTTGTTCATCTGCCTGGAGGACGTGGGCAACGGGACCATCTCTGAGTGGAAGAGGACCAGCATCATCAAGGCCCTGCCGCTGCCCATGGCCTGCTCGCTCTCCCAGTTCCTGCAACCGGTTAAGTGCTACTTCACCATGCGGTCCAAGGACGTGCACGGGCGCTACGGGCCTTTCTGCGAGGTCCAGTCCATCTTGGTGCTCTAGAGGGGGCTTCGGGGGAGCGGGCAGGACCCCTTCCCTCACCTGGCACCACTTTTCCTGGATACATTTTAGGGGCCTTATTTCCTCAGCTCAGGGTGTTGGAAACACCCCAGCCAGCTCTTGGCTGACCTTTGTTTTCCTCCCGCACCAAGCTAGCTAGCATCACAGGTGGGAGAACCTGAGAGAGAGAGTGAGAGAGAGAGAGGAGGCTGGGGGAGACGGCCTCCTAGCGCTGGGGTCTCCAGAGAGAAGGAAAAGGAAGGATTCCCCACTCCACCACCCGGGAGAACCAGATTCAAGACCTCCAGGAGGGGGAACTTTGCTTTCAGTATTGTTTTCATCCCTTCACCAGCAAGGGGAGGGAGGGAGAGAGAGAGAGAGGAATGTTCTCTTGTCCCAAAGACAAGTGGGTCAAAAAAAATTTTTTTTTTAAATAAAGTGCCTTTTTTGTTGGATTTCCTGCAGGCTAACTGTATTTTCCTGTATTTTCCACCACTTGGGGTGGTGTGTTCCGATCCAAAAGTCCGCTTTCCTCCCCAGAAGCCCCACCTTTCTCGACATTACTGAAAGAAGTGGCTAAAATAGTGGAGTCTCGCTGGCGGTGGCTTGGTGTGCCGTTTCTCAACGTTGGCTGTGGACTTCAACTCCCAGAATTCCCCAACTGGCTGGCTGGCCGTGGGGAAATCTGGGAGTTGAAGTCCACACATCTTAAAGTTGCTTTTAGTAGCCAGTGAGGCTTCCTGGGAGTGATGTGGCCTCCGTGGCTTCCGTTACCTGGCAGGCATTTAGCCCTAAGTGGGCAGCCTTATTCCAAGCATTCTTCCTTCCTTGCTTGTAAAAAGGTGCAGAAATGCTGTTTCACCAAGGAGCAACTTGGTTGCTTCTAAATGCCGCTCATTGAAAAGCAGGACCTTGAGCTCCAACCGAGAGTCTCCCGCTGGGGCCATTTGCTGCCTGGAAGAGGTGGGGGGAGGGGGGCTGCCTTTTGGCCTCCCACCCCCCACCGGAAGCCTGAATGCCCTCGGGCACACAATAGGCCACTTTCCAAGCCCCTCTTCATAGCTGTGAGGAGGACTGGAAACTTTAAAAGCATTCTAGGGAAGCAAATGCTGTCCCTCGTTTGTACGTAAACCATCCGGTACACAGAATGAAATGTCAGCCTGATACCACTTGTAAGGTTTTATTTCTATATACAATTTAATAGGTATATAAAATACAAAACGACGAAGGCACTGTGGGTAGAATTGAGCTACAAATTTGTCCTCTGAGAAACCCCAATTGCTCGATTGCTGAAAATCTCGAAAAAACCCGGGTAGCGTAAAGAGCTTTGTTCCCCTTCAGGTAGAGCGGCATTCTGTTAAAAGGGGCTGTTTTGTATTTCTAGGGCAGGATTGCCTGGTTATAGGGAGGCTTCCTGTTTGCTTCTTACCAAGGGGTCAGAAATATAAAGGTAAATAGTGTTACATGTCTTTGTGTACACGTGCTATTTTTTTTTAAACAAAAATATAAATCCAAACTATAACATCACCAGAGGAGTTAGTTGTTCTAAATAAAGGTTCACCAGTGGCAAAAACCTATTTTTAAAGCCTGCAGAGCTACAGCCTGAAGAAAGGAGCCAGCTCGGGGTCAGGAAAAAGGCGGTGGACAAGGGGTTATCCCAAAGGGAGGAAGTGGCAGGAATTAAAGGCAAAGTTAAAAGCACTAAAGGCGAAAGGGGGAGGATATGTCTAGTGGGAACGGTCTTCTCCCAGCACATCCCTTCCCACGCGTCTGGGGATGCTATTTCAGTCCAGATCAAGTCAGTCTCTCACTCCAAATATCCGCTTAATAAGACCCACCTGCCCTACGGAGGAGGCGTCTGCATGTTTGAGGCAAGGGCAGTTTGGAAAGCAGATAAGATCTGTCATTCCTGCAGGGGGAGCCTGTTTTTCACGTCCATAAAAGCAGCGCTCAAGTTTCCTAGCGAGAAAATTCAGGAATGAATTGGTCACAATCTAGGAAAAAGCAACAGGACAGGATTTCTCCAAGGGAGCGATGGAGAAGAAACGCCAGCAGTGAGGAGGGCTGTGGTGGGTCTGCCTCTGGTCGAAGACGGTCACTAAGAACAACTCGAGGGTCTCCCTGGCTGCTGGTGGGTCTGGGCACCCCTCTCCTTGCCAGCATCACCCAAGCGTCACTTCTGCCTTGAAGTCTGCCCACATCTGCCGGGGCTTCTGCGGCCTGGGAGGCTGGCCAAGACGTCCAGCTTTGGTGCAAATGCCAAAGTCCGGCCTCTCCCTGCACCGAGGGGCAGCTATCTGCAGGGCCTCTCAGGTCGAGCGGAGCTTCCTCATCGGGCTCTGCTTCCTCCCGCCATGCGCACACACGGAAAATGGGGGAAAGGGCAAAACGGGAGGGAATTCCGTGCCCAGGTGGGCTGGAGGATACGGCCATCTGGAGCTGCACCAAAGATGGAAAACGCTCCAGCTGTGGATTGAGACCATGATGAGGTAGCTCAGGAGGTGCACGAGCATTGCCGAGGAGAGGCTTCATCTTGGGGGAGGGGCCCTTGTGCCCCCGCCCAGGCAGGGTGAGAGGAAGACCCTTGGCCGCCCCACTGAGAGCCGCGGTTGTGCGAAGTGTATGGAGGGGCAGATCGGAGCGGGCACTGGGGTTTGCTACGGTTGCGCCAGCTCGCAAGATGCCAGCTCTTGGGTTTTTACAGAATTGGGGTGGGGGGTGGGGGGAGGGCAAGGTGGGCTGTGAGGAGCGTCCCCTACATACGGTGTAAAAGGGAAACTGCCTCCATCCGGCTGGGCCTGGGCTAAGAAGGCCGGCCTCTGGTGCACGCTGCCGGTCCCAACCAGACCCCCCCCCACCTCTGTGCCCCCGGCCTCGCCTTTTGTGAAGGCCTGGTAAACCCCCCCACACCAGATGTTTAGGCAGCTGCAGAGCCAGAGAAGCCCCCAAAGCGGGAGGGGGACCATCACTCTTGGGAGCCCTGCTGGCTGGCGCTGGACATCCCTGCCCCGAAATGCCAGTCCACCCCCCTTTCCTCCCTCCCGTCCTCCCGGCGGCCTTGTAATACTAGGCCAAGGCCGGGGGAGGGGCCCAACCACAACTTTACAACAAACGCTCCTATTTACACAAAGGGGGGAGCTGAGCTTGGGGAGGGGGCCGGGGGGGCTGCTCTTCTCCCTCTCACTCGTTGCCCACCTGCCCGCCCGGCTTTATTTGCGCTTCCGCAGGACGAGGTACATGAGGCCGCTGAGCAGCGTGAAGGCGAAGGCCACCCAGGCCAGCACGTAGGAGTAGCCGAAGTGGCCGCTCTCCACCTCAAAGCGCCTATAGAGGGGACCCCGGTGCAGCTCCGAGCGCCGGTCAGTGTAGACGGAGGCCCCGATCATCACGCAGAGGCCTGGGGGCAAGAGCAGAGGGATCCGGTTAACGTCAAGACACAAACTGTAGTCCTAGGCTGTGCCAGCCGCCAAGCACCTGAATTCTGCTCACGTGAAACACTGCGACGGTCGTAATCGCAAGGACTGGCTGTAAACCGCTTTGTGTGGTTATAACTTTGAACAGTCACTAAACGAACAGCTGTAAGTCGAGGACCACCCTATATCCAAACCTGGAAGAAGCCCCGGCCACGTGGTTTTGGATCAGGGGAGGCTTTGACAAACGTGGCATGTCCTGGGCTGTCTCCCCCCAGCAAACCACGACAAAGAGGAAAGGGAGGCTCCCCCCCCACCCCCCACCCCCAAAAAAAACATCTGGTTTAGCAATCCCCCTGAAAAGGCCGGTCTGGTTCTGGGGAAGCAGACTTCAACCACGCAGGGATACTCACAGGACAAGAGCTGGACGATGGAGGTCAGCACAAACCGCTCCCCTTGCTTCAGGCGGAAGAGCTGAAGGACGAAGACGAAAAAGGCCACGCAGCAAAGAATCGTGGACAGGATCATCGTGGCTTGGACGGTCTGGACAGACGGGTATTCTGCAGGGTTGATGTGGGGGGAATTAAAAGGAGGGGTCACCCCTCGGGCAAACTGCCCACGGAGGTCCAACCTTTGAGCCCTGCGGACTTCAATTCCCAGAATTCCCCAGCCATCATGGAAGCCCAGAGCAGGTGCAGCCGACCTTCGCAACATTTAAGATCTGGGGAATTCTGGGAGTTGAAGTTGGAAACCCCCCCCCCCTGCCAGATTGTGTAGCCCAAGATGCCGTGGCTTGTAGCCAGGATTCATGGCTTAAGGCCCAGTGCTGGAGAAGCTTCAAAGGCGAGCTTCAGCAAGGCCCTTCCTCCTTCCGGACAGCAGCAGCAGCAGTAGCACCTCAGGGCCTCCCCTGCCCAAGCTCGTTTTCCACCGGCCTTTCCGCCTACAGACCCCCCCCCCGTATCCTGCCCGAGACGTCCTCGTGCCAATTCCATGCCGCAGGACAATAAAAGAAGCCCGGGCTCTCTTGCCAACTCCCCGTCCTCGATTTCCTCCACAGGAAAATCAGCCTGCAAGGAACTTTCTGAATCAGGCAGCTGTGGGCAGCCACTCCCTTCCTCCTCTAATCTCCCCGAGCACCTTGGCAAAGCGCCCCGGCTTCCCTGGCGGTGGCCCCCACTTCTCCAAGACGGGGAAATCCCAGAGGAAGGGGCTTTGGGTTGGGGCAGGCACTCCAGACACCCCTGGGGGAGCAGACGGGGCTAGAGCCAGGATCCTCCGCCCCAAAAAATCTTACTTCTCTGAGGCCGCACTGCGGATGGAAGCCTCATAACACAATATAAAGGTGGCGGTTTCCCTGTCCAGCCATGTCCAACCCGAGGGAGCAGCGCTCATCTCTGCTGTTTGGCCGAGGGAGTCGAAGACGCTTCTGAGGTCATGTGGCCAGCAAGGCGCACAGAACGCTGTTACTTTCCCACCAAAACGGCACCTATTTATCTACTCGCCTTTGCATGCTTTCTAACTGCCAGGTGGACAGTTTCCGGGGCCAGTAACTGGAGCTCACCCTGTTAGGAGCACTCAAGCCTTGAACCCAGGCTACCAGCCGACAAGCCCTGAGCCATCATGCCTCCAGGAACACAAGATAGTTCTGTGCAGTTGGGGAAATGCTGAATGCCATGGTGCCGAGGGGGAGTGGAGCAGACTCTCCACAGGTATCTGTCTCTTCCCACCCCCAGCCAGAGAAAAGCCCTCCTTGAGACTCACCTGGAAAGGTATTATCCAGGGTGGTACAGTTTGTCTCATTGAAGCACTGGTGCCAAATGTCTGTGAAGAAGCCATCGCCCACCCACCAGGCCTGGAAAGGAAGATGAAAAAGACATGCAGAGTGCAGGGACCTCTACTCAGAAGACGAGGACTAACTTTTTAATAATAGTAATAGCAACAACAACAAAACAACAATAATAATAATTTTAAAAAACCCTAACCCACCGGATGCCAAGGTGATGAATTTTCAACAACTTTGTGGCTGGCAGCTATTGCCTGCCAACCTTGTCCACGGTTACACAGAGGGAGAACTTTGTAAATATGTCTAAGAAAAGAGTCAGGAAGTTGTGTGTGTGTGTGTCTGTGTGTGTG
>JAEANM010007745.1:0-17506 GCA_017656035.1 Myanophis thanlyinensis | reverse complement strand
AATTTAAATTAATTTCTAATTTTTAACTGTTTACATTGGGTTTTTAATTCATTGGCCTTTCTATTTGTATTTTTAATATGGTTTTTAATTGTATATTTCTGTTTTTATTGGCTGTGCACCGCCTTGAGTCCTTCGGGAGGGAGGCGATATACAAATGTAATTAAAAAAAATTAAAAAAAATTATCTCTTGCATTAAAAGCCCTCTTTTCAAAACATCTAAAGTTTCTTAAGGGCCAACCCAATTGTCCCAGATGTTACAGAAGACCTAATGGTGTAATGTAGAGGATACTCTGTACTATTCAGTTGGGGGAAAAAGCCCTTCATTTGCTCAACAGATAGATAGGTGCTCTTTTTAAGTAGGGACCCCAACCCGGTTGGAGCTCTGGTCAGCAATGCCCAGCACAGTAGTTAATCCTACCTTGTCCTAATCAGTAAAGCCAAGCCTGACTTTTCTGTTTGTCCTGCTGCCTCCAGTATCTAAGCTCCTGACATCAACATTTAAGCTGCTCAAATTGGGTCCCTGTGTAGTAATGCCACTAAGGTCAGCTTTTTTTGTATTGCCAGCTCAGCACAACACCAGCTCGATGGGTTTTTCTCCCCCTTTTGCTATTTCTGAAAGCCCGGCATCAGAGTTTGGCAGCACTACACAATGCCCCTTCTATTCATGGTCCAGAACAAGGCTTTTCCGTTGATCTCTGCAATTCCACAACCTGCTCTATGGGCCACCAGTTATTTCTGTTCCTACAATGTGCCTCAGGACCACCTACACCTCAACACAGTAATATTTGAGCCCTTCTTTCCCTCTACACTGCCCCCTTTGTTTGAAGAAAATGCAAGAGTAGGAAGGTGTTGAATTCATGAACTGCTGATTGTAGCTCCCGTTCTCTGGGCCAGCAAGCGGACACCCACAACCAGAGCCCACATTCTGCAAGCAAAACCTATTGTCTCTCTGCTTGGGTGGAATGGAATAAAGCAGAGCAACAGCCATTTTATAAATCATCCACAGTCTTTAGAGAAGAGAGCATAGATTGAGGAAAGAGCAGCAGAGAATGGATCTGTAACTTCAAGCAGAAATACTCAACCTCAATTTTGGCATGTGTCAAGGGTGAGGAGAGATATTTCACTGGGTGTCTTATACTTTCTTGCTTGCAAGAGGAAGCCAGAAGGTAGCACTTGGGATTATTTTCCTATAGTTCTCCTAGGAGTATATGCAACGCAAAGGTTGCAGGGCCTCTACTCCAGATCCATTCTGATACTGAAATTCACCTCTCATATTTCTCTAACCATTGTTGCAAAACTGGAAGCACATATTGACAGATGCCTTCTGCTTTATCAATATGCTAGGCCAGTCATCTTTCCATTGGCATCCTGTCCCCTTGCTCTTCCAAATAAGGCCCTTCTGATATCACAAATTATCTTCTCCCATTCTGAATGTTCTTGTATGGAAGCAATCAAATAAGGATTCTGGAACTGCGCAGATCTTTGCGCATAAGTTATGAGCCATAGATTTGAGCTGGGGAACCATCAAATAAAAAGTCAAGGAATTTTTTTAATATTTGTTTTTGCTCTAAGGCTTCCATCTTATTGATTGCAAAGTTAAGAAGAGGAATTTGTTTCATCACATTTCTGCCAAGTTCTCCTACCTGGATTATTAAATTACTAATAGAAAAAATGAATTTTTAGAAAGAACAGAATTGATATTATTTACAATATCAGGTGATCCAAACTCATAATTAAATACAGGCAGTCCCCAGTTAAGAACCAGCTTTGTTCTTAACTTTCACTCAAATTTGTGTAAGTCATAATTTGTACTTACAAATGGGCTGCCTTTTATTAAAAATGGTGGACAATGTTGTCCTTCCTTCAGCTGCAGGAAATCGCTGAAGCCACACAATGCTTGCAGGAACCATTGAACACTGCTGAAAACAGGCTGTACATTAAAAACTCAAAACTTCAGCAATTTGTTGGCTTGAGGAAGGAGAATACTATTTGCCATTTTTAATAATATGCAGCCTGTTCATATCTAGAGGCTGTCCTTAAGTTAGCAATTAACCCTGTGTTTAGATTCCAAATGGGGAGGGCCATTGGGCCATGGTGGCTGGAGTTCTTTGTGGGTATTTGACACGTTTGTGATGCTGTCTAGCTCCGCCATTTTGTTATTATTATATGCTCTTTCTTGCTCCCTTTTACTATATATATTTTAATTTTTTTATTCCATGAGCTGCTCAGAGATGGAACTGGGTGGTCTCAAAGTCAAATAAAATGAGAAATATCATGTTCATAATTTGAGACTGTTATCTCAATCACATAATCCCTTACCAAAGTCCAAGAAGCTATGCTCTCCTGATAATTAATAGCATCAAGACTTCTTTGTATAAAGGTCACTTAATTTTACACATAGCAAATGTTCTAAAAAGTTAGGTGCTTAGTTCTGAGATCTCTGTCGCCATTCTTCCACATGTGCTCTTGAGATCATCTGAATCCACTTTGTTTCTTCTGGGAAAACATTGTATAGGGAGCAAAATCAGACTACTCTCTGTCTCTCAACATTCTGTTCCTTTCGGCACAGGGGTTGAATTATATAGCAAGTAACCCCAACCCCCAATCAACCATTGTACCATTGCTCTTCCTAGGCTGAGTCATAGAACAAAAGGTTGCTTTGGGGCAGAAGCTTTTCCCAATAAAATAAAAGGCTTGAAACTAGTGCTGCCTCACTGACTCCATCCCGGGGGATGCTTTTCAAATATTCCATCCAAGAGAAACTGAGTTTCATTCCCTCTCATTGATCTTGCCTATTTAACTGCAAATAGGAAAAACATGGGTGAGGACCAGTCTTAATCCTACTACAAAGTAACATGAACATTCTAGAATTCCGGCAATGATTGCAAGGTACGGATAGAATGTTCAGAAATGCACCATCATCTCCTTACCACCTGGGGATGGTAGCAAAGAAGCATCACCAGGAATTTTGAAAAACAATACATTTCTTACCACCTCCTTTTTTTTGTGGGGGGGAAAGCAAATTTATCTACGCCAAGACAGCTCCCATTCTGGAGACAGACGTGAAATGATCAAATGTAGCAAGATTGGAACACAGGGAGATGAAGGGTAGTCAACGCAGATCTTAGTTCCTGACACAAGGTGTACCAAGCAGCACATAACACTCTCAGCCAGGTATCACCATAAGCAAATTCATTGGCTGAACTGGAAAATCATGCTTGACAGTATTTCCAGGCTGAAAATGAATTATGATAATAGCTGGGAATGCCTTTTCAATGCCCTGAAAAAAAGCCAATGTATGTGAGATGCAGCCCAATGTATCTGGAAGGCATCAGAGTAGGGAAAACAGCTATATAATATTCAGCTCATTTTAATACAACAGGTTTAATTTCTGGCCCAGAATACAGCAGGAATGTACACTGGATGAATGTTGTTCCTTCTACTATGCTAGAAGCAGGGAGACTTTATTCAGTTCACATGTTTTTCTAAACCAGGAGTGGGCAGTTATGGCTCCTTCATGACTCATGGACTTCATCTCCCAGAATTCCTGAGTCAGCATGGCTGGCTTAGGAATTCTGGGAGTTGAAGTCCAAAAGTCATGAAGGAGCCATAACTGCCCACCCCTGTCCTAAACAGATGATTATCAGCCCAGTCCAATTCAAATTTTTGACTCTAGATCTATATTTATGTCTTAATACTGTATGATGAAACATCTTCAAAGGAAATTAAATTGCATTTTTGGAAGGGACAGCATACTAATGGTTCTTGGTATTAAAAGACAAGGAAAGAAATAGCTATTTCAAGATTTCATATTTTTTCTTAAAATCTAGCTTTGACTGGCAGTTTATTTCTATTTTTAATTGGCTAGTAAATGCACTGTACATAAATTCCACAGCTGAACATTGTTCTGAATACCAGTAAGCCTGTTTGAGTCCTATTTTAAATAGTTCTCAAATTAATTCATTTGAATGTCCATTTCAACAGAGACACTAGAATTTTCTTATTGGGTTTTAAACGAG
The DNA here is from genome assembly GCA_017656035.1 of Myanophis thanlyinensis. Lineage (NCBI taxonomy): Eukaryota > Metazoa > Chordata > Lepidosauria > Squamata > Homalopsidae > Myanophis > Myanophis thanlyinensis. The sequence continues at coordinate 13,487 of JAEANM010007745.1, read as the reverse complement.
ATGTTTTGACAAGGGTACAAACAGAGGCAGGAGGAATAAAAATCTGTAAGATAACTCCAAGCACATGTTTAGTTTCATGGATTTACAAACTCTCTGAAAACCTTTAAGATACTAAGATGGGATGAGGCACTTATAATGGAGCAAAAACTACTGTTTTCTTTCACAATACAAAATATTGAAAAAAATGATACAAGAAAAAACTTGTCTCTTGTTCTTGTTGTTATCATCCCAAATCAATTCACTGTAAGATTATTTCTTCAGTGAAAATTATGGAATTAAATTTATCACACTGGTCCAGTATACAGTGATAGACAGGTATTTCAATCCAGTCTAACTGCCATATACCAGCACCAAAATATTCAAATAGAAATGCTAAAGAAGAATATTAACTGTTGAAGCTCCAGGTCTATCATCCATATCCAATTAGCAACTGAACTTGAAATCTTTTATTTTTATGTGGAAAAAATCCTCTTGAATTAAGTGCACATTTCAAAATGGATACACAAGGGTGTTTTGTCAGAAAACTACTGAAACTGGCTCAAATGTTGGATGGGACTTGTATCCATGTAATGCAACCTCTCTTGAGAACCGCAAGTTGTGCGAGACCTCAAGAGACCCCTGCTTGACTGGAGTCACCTTGCTTTCTATTATTAGCCATGGCTTTCTTCCCTTTGCAAGCATTCCAAAGCATACATTTTTCTCCCCTTTACTTACCAGCAAGGATCTGGAAAATACCAGTAAGGTAGAAACGTCCACCTTTAGTGAGTGTGAAGAGCTGGCAGAAGAACAGGAATAAAGACTTAACACTGAAGATGACAGAAAGTATCATCAAAGCTTGGACAGATTGCAGCCATTCTAGAAAGAAAAAGATGGAAAGAAAAGTCAGGACAATATTGACCAGATTTTATTTCTACTGATGTATATACTCAGGAAATTACAGCAACATTTCCAGCTCTTATAGCAATAGCAATAACAATTAGACTTCACAGTGCTTTACAGCCATGTCTAAGCGGCCTACAGAGACAGCATATTGTCCCCAACTCCTCGTTTTACCCACCTCAGAAGGATGGAAGGCTGAGTCAACCTTGAGCCTGGTGAGATTTGAACTGCCAAATGGCAGTCACCAGACAGTCAGCAGAAGTAGCCTGCAGTACTGCACTGTAACCACTGTGGCTTCTAGCTGTAGAATTCAACCAACCATAAAAATAAATTAGGATTACCTGCTTTCTTCCAAATGTTTGGAATTTATTTTTAGACTTATTCCTTGTTTTTGTTGTTTTCTTTTTATTTAGATAAGCAATGGTCTCAAAATATAGCACATTTTGTTTGCAAAACTACTCTATAGACATCTGATTGCAAAATTAAGAGTTCACAAAGCTCAGGTATTTAAAACATATTAATTTCAATTCTAGTTGAAATGAACAGGAGAAATGGGGATTATTGCGTTGCAGTCCAATACTCCTGGAAAGATGCTTGTTTGGGGAAGGTGAGAATAGGGGCATCTGTCTCTCCATATGAAATAGACGTATCAAGTCTTCCTAGGCATAAATGCTGAAACAGCTTGTAAATCCAGTCCTGAATATACAGTGAGGATCGCTGGCGTATAGATGTCACACCCTTATCGTTGCTATCATCCAGCAGCAAGAGTTGTACCTGCTAAGACATGGGCCACCATCACTGATGAAATGCTAGGAAGAAGTACTGTCTCAGACTATGGCAGCAGGAAAACAAGAGTATGCAGGAAGGTTGCAGAAGGCTATTATCAAGGGTGGGATGTCAACAGGTGGCAAACATTGGAAACAACCAAATCGGTTCTAATTAATACTCCTGTTCTCTTTTTGACCTTTACAGGAGGAATTGGACATTGCTGCCAAAAGGATAATAAATTTACACCATAAACTCACTCAAAGCCACTCTGGGTATCTGAGTCAGAGGCTATTTGTGAGCCTCGTGGGTGGCTAAGTGGCCTTGCAAAACAAACACTACAAAATGCCACAACTGTGCTGTTTTGATACAGGAATGTTTTTAAAAAAGACTTTATGCAAAGCAGAATTTACTCTGACTGGTCTAAAAAGAGAGAGAATAGAGTTAGCTCAACTCCATGGATCACTTCTATCTATTTAAAGCTATGTGGAAATTAGCAGTTCCCAAAAGGATCACTGGATTTGCACAAGCTGGTTTTTTGTGAATTCTTTCCTAGCTTTTATTTATAAGATAAAACAAAACAAAGGGGAAAATAACCAAAGGAATAAAATAAAATAAAATAGTACAATTGCCTTTTTAGCTCTTACTATTATTAAGCCCTGAAAATTTAAAGAAAAGCAAAACAATGATCTGGATTTATGCACATTCTCTGTAATAAATCCCATCAGGGACTTTCCATTTTTCTTCCTCCCCAAAAAATGAAGCAGAAAAAAGATCCTTTAAAAATAGGGTGAATCTTCTCATAGTTTAGGAGCATATGACAGGCACATACGTACTTAGTTATTTATTTCTATGTAGGGAATCCAGAATTTCTTTGTTCTAGTTTAGGGTTCTGTGTTCAAACTTGGTAACTCTTAAGATGTATGAACTTCAGCTCCCAAAATTCCCCAGCAAGTCCACACATCTTAATATTGCCAAGTTTAGAAAACATCAAACTAATACCAATATATTTCCATACCATTAGTTTTGTTTGTTTGCTTTTTAACAAGACAAGGATTTGTTACTATCTTTATCTAATGCTGTATCATTCAGTCAACCCACTGCAAATTCATGCACTGTACTTTGTGTCATGATGCACAAAGGACAAACTTAATACATGCAAAGATCTAATACGTCATCATTTTGACCCTATTCAGGTTTGTTATAGATGCCACTACCAATTGCACCCTGTTCTTTTTTATCCAGAAACTCAGATGTAGAAATCAGCTTTCACAAACGAAACTATTTATTTTGTGAACTAAAATTAATTTAAAATCCTAACTTAAAATCTAGATGTCCAAAAGTTCCAGAAATGTGGTGAGACACCCACACAGAACACTATAATGTGACAGCACCCAACTACAGTTCCCACATATTACTAAACATTTCAGCAAGGCTTTGTCAGTCTATGTAAGATTTATTCCATCTTAGCACTTTTCATACTTATCCTGATACCTTGACTCTATCCAATTCATAGGAAATCTATCTGTTGTTGCTTTGGGAGATACGTTTTGATGTGTCTTGTAACTCTAGATAGCATTTTTCATACATTGCACAAAATACATTCTTCCAGGACAGCCACTGCAAAAAAGGAATGACTGCTATATGTGATATATCAGCAGAGTCAAGTAAGGCATTTTCCAAATTTCCAAACTCTATGTCCTCTAGGATCTACTGATGCATTTTTCATACATAGTCATTCACACAAATAAACTGTAAAATATATATAAAGTGGACATATGCTTGACCTGTTCTACATCTGTGTCATCTTGGCTGGTTAAGGCTGACTGGGAGGGGCACATGATTGGGTTCTATTTAGGGAAGGTTACTGAAAGAATAATCACATGGCAACTTCAAAGGACCCTGAATGAAGTAGATTATCTGGATCGCTTTTAATCAGGCTATGCCATGTTATGGGACTGAGACAGCATTGATCACACTCTTTGATGACTTCTGGTCAGAGTAGGATGGGAGTAGGTTCTTCTGGACCTGTCAGCAACCTTTGATACCATCAATCATGGCTTTGAGTATTTGGTCATACTGATAACAAGGTTCTTCCACCTCTGATCCTGAATGGGATGGCACTTCCCCAGATGGAAAAGGTGTGCAATCCTGAAATCATGGCTCCTGCTAGGTGGCAGCCATTGCATACTTCCAGGTTATGCACCAGATGCACCCATTCCTAGACTGGGAGGCTTTGCTCACAATCATTCATGGCCTCCTGACCACTTTGTCTGGATTACTGCAACACAGTCTACATTGGGCTGCCACTGAAAATTTTTGGAAGCTTCAATTAGTGCAAAATGCAGTTGTACAGTGTAGCAAATGGTATAAATTTCACACATATAATACCACTACTGTGTGAGCTGCATTGGTTGCCAGCATGTTCCTGGATGCAATTCAGGGTACTGATTAAAGCTTCTGATGGCTTGGGACCAGATTACCAGAGAAACCATCTTCTCCCAGTTTTTTTCTACATGTCTAGTGGGTCCAGCAGATTGGGCAAATTACAAATCCCATCAGTTCAGGGATGTTACCTCCAGGGACTAAAAAAATAACCCTTCACTTCTGAACTCTCCCTGGAACTTCTCTTTTCAGAAATAAGAATGACTCTGATGGCCTTTCATAAGTCCATGAAGACCTGGTTTTGTGGCCATATCTAGTATTTTAAGAATCCTACTTATTTGGCTATATCAACTTGTATGGCAATAGTTCTATTCAACAACCATACATATTTATTCTGAATTGTTCTAATTGTTTTATTCATTTTTATGATATATTTCACTCACTGGTTGAGATGGGTGGCTATAGAAATTAAATAAATAAAAAGTATTTATTATCACTATAGCATAGCATTCTATAATATCTGACACAACAAGCTAGACTTATTTTACTGGCATTAATACATTGGCACGTAGTTCATTAATTATTGTGGCTATAAATGTTTAACATATTCTAACCATGATTATATCTGAATAGAATTCTTGTTATCTAAAACTGGCTATCTTTAATTATTTGTAAAAATCTTTGTTATGTAGTTATCTTCACAACCTCTTTTTAAAGGACTGCCCAATCGTCTTGTGCTCTTCAATCATTTGTTTACAGGCTAAGAACAAACATTTTTACACAGCGTTCTATATTCTAATTTGATGTCTAGAAATATTAAAACGAAAACATGTTCGACAGACTAAACTATAGTAATTAGTTAAGAAAACTAATTTTCCAGAAAGTTGATCCATACAGACAAGGAGGATCATGATGATCAAAATTACAGAGATAATATTGCTTAAGAATTTCAGCTCAGTCTCACTGTACTTTTTTTCCCCAGAAGTAAAGACCAGCTGTTTCTGGTGTCCAGATTAAATCTCAATTCCCACACATACAGTATATCTCATGACTCCAGATACTTCAGCTGGATGTCCACCAGAGCATCCTGCCTATTAGAGTTTATGTTGAAACCAATGAAAGCAAATTCCAAACATGACTAAAGGGAAAACTATGAAGATGAAGAATGCTCAAAGCAGTTTTCATATAAGGAATTTGGAAGTAGTGTTTTTCCTGTTCCATGTCCAGTTTCTCTTCTTGCGCAATAGGATCTCAAGTATCACAATGGGTATCTCTTTGGGGAAAAATAAAATATTTGCTTTATGGGTAGTCCTTGATTAGAGGCTGGTGTGGTATGAATGTTTTGTGTGTGAGAGAGATCAGGGATGGATATTCCTTGAGAAGATGAAAAAGTTCTGAAATGCAACACCAGGAGACAGCTATGAAAAAATTTACATTTCATGGTGTGGGAATTATTTTTCCATATGATCCCACATAACCAGAGAAAGGGATATGTGCAACTAATGCAACAGTACGGGTGTGAAGATTTTATAGGCTACTTCTGCAACCAATAGCTTCTAGTCGCCTGGAGAATGATGCGATCTGTCCCACCCTAGGACTGCAAGAGAATCCCACAGGAGACAAACTAAGCAGAAAGGTTCTTGCTATTGATTTACATAAATACAAGAATTGTACCCATTTTAAAGGAGAAACTGAATGGAATGCATGGAGAGAGGCATTCCACAAGGATGCCAAACACTTGAAAGGGTTTTAATATCTTCTCATTGCTGTTGTGGGTAAATGAAAGTACATGGTGTACGTGCTACTTCAGGCCTTTCAACAAATGAGCTCTTAAGAATGTAACTCTTAGCCATAAAGAGAGTTGTTAAAATGTCACTGTAGTAATGTATCTAGTAATTTCCAGATGTGTTGAATTCTCATAATTACCAACCAGCATATTTCTTTAGGATTTGGCTATGGATTATAGAGGCTAAAGTCCATATTTGGAGAATGCTAATTTGCAAACTGTTAATTCTAACATACTTGCTCTTTTTTTCCCCTCACTCAAAAATGATAAGAATGGAGGGGAACATCAATATTAACGCATAGAATTGGCATGCAGTCGATTATAATTTTATTTCTTAACAACTATACATGAAACTGGACCTCTGACAATAAAAATGGGAAACTGCTGAAATCTCCCAAAACTTTAGCTGGCATGGAAATGACCACCAGCCAAACTAGACACAAGACTCAGTTTAATATAGCATTATATAAGGAAATTGCATCTACAATAATAAGCACTAACAATTCAACAAAGTTTATTGAACAACTAGTGTAACATCACTGAGTATATTAAAATGAATTAGTCACCTAATTCAACACTTGTCAGGCTTAAGGGGTCCTTGTTTTGTTTAGATCCCAGAGGCCTATTCGAAACACACAAAATCAACAGCTGAAGAGAAAGTCATAAGTAACTCATAAGCGTTGCCAAATTATTGCCTATTATTATGCCATCTGCCCATGTAATAAAAGAACTACAGATCAGAGGTTGTGAAACTGAAGTCAACACAGTATATACAGCAGAACTGCACAAAAACTTAGAAAAAGGTGACTGGTTTGTACAGAATGTAACACTTATCATTTTTATACTACTTGGAATCAGCAATCAGTACTCTTAAGAGATTCACTGCATATCAGATGGATTTATTAATACACAAATAATTTTTGACCCACCCTGATTTATTTGGTATTTTATGCATGCAACTCTTGACTTCAGTATTACTTTTGCCAGTCCCCATTCCTTTAAAAATGGTTTGAAGATGCTCTACAACCATTTTCTTTTCTCCTGCCTTAGAACCCTGGAAACCAGGGTTAAACATTTTAAATCACTCCGACATGTAGTAACAAAAATATTACCAAAACCATTCTTCATAAAAAAAGGAAAGAACATTGCTTGCACTTTCTCATCTTCATCTGTAATTTAAGATATGTTCTTTGTTTGCTCATGTGCAGAAGGAGCCCAGAGGGGTCCAATGAAGTATCTAAAAAGATGTCAAGTCATCTTTTTCCTTGGAAGGCCTTTAGACGAGGAATGGAGTTAAGACAAGAATACTTGCAAACATGAAAGTAAACTACTAATTCTATAGAGCTGAAAAACTCTTTTTAAAAAAATCAGCTGTAGTAATTATAGCAGTATGACAAACCATGTAGTCCATGACAAAATAAAGGAAATATTTCTGCCAATCTTGAATGGGAGAAGACAGAACATCTTAATAAAAGAACTATATCAGAAAACACACTGATAAGATCAAACAAAATGTAGTTGAAATGTTTAAATATGCACATGTTAATGGCAATTTTCACAGCCTTTTTATCTAGTTACTTGTTTCCAGATGAAAATAATTTTGCTAAATTATTCAGAATGAGTTGAGGTGGCACAATTTGACTAGAACTATTTCTTAATTGTAAAACATAATGTGTATTTAAGACTGCAGTCATTTCCCCCCCTCATTTATGAAATACCCTTATTGTTAATTTGCAGCCCGTCAGGTCTTCCAAACTGCAAATAAGAAAAAAATACCTAGGTTTTTTTTTTTTCCAACTACTGTTAATTTAGAAAAATCCCACTAAAATGAGTTTTTGATCATCAGACCACCTGTGCTTTTCAGTGAACTTATCTGTAACTTTAAAAAAAACATGTGCAATATAGAGTAACAGAATTGGAAGGGACCTTGGAGGTCTTCTAGTCCAACCCTCTGCTAAGGCAGGAAACCCTATACCATTTCAGATAAATGGTTATCCAATTTCTTCTTAAAAACTTCCACTGTCAGACCATTCACAACTTCTGAAGGCAATATCATTTTTTAGAGTCCAGGACAGAATCTTCTTGCAAGTGATATCCTTTATTTTTCTAAAGGCATTACAGAAATGATCTACAGGTTTTTTTCCTTGTGTTTGCCTAAATTATGTGACTGATTACAGAAAACACACTTATCAATCTATCCACTGTAAATCTCAATCTTCCTTCCTGATCAATCAATACTAAGATTTCTGTTAGTTTTTTGTGGGCCATTTTAATGTCTCCTTTCCACTTCTAATGTACACAATTAAGGTAAAATAGAAAAAAAATAGCAAAATCTGAGAAAGAAAATTACAGGGAACTGAAAATATCTAACATGGAGAAATAATTAGAGATTTGTCAAGCGATGGCAGGAGGCTGACCTTGCCTGGACTCCCAAGCAAAGCAAGGCTAGGTTTGGTTATGACTTGAATGAGAATTTCAGGGCTGTAGACTGTAGTGGGAAGTAGAAAAAAAAACATCCTGAAAAGAGACAATGTGCAGACCACATTTATGCTGCTGCCAAAAAAGCATGCAAACTCATATAAATCACTAGGAGTTAAGCCTAATTCATGGGTTCATTACTTACTTTTTATACTAAGAAGGAAGGGAGGAGACAGAGAAAACAGATCAGTTCATACATGATATTTATACCATTTTCCTCAACTTCCAAAACCCCATATTATGGCCATCAGAATTATCTTATAAACTGATCCAAAATCATGAGATAAAAGGTCAGACAAACAAACATGTGCAACCTACGGTCTGTGAAAAAGCATCCCTGCCCCCACTGCTGAATTTCCTGACTTTCTGAGTATCTTTGCCTCCAAACAGATTAATGTGGGGAGGGGGGAATCCAGTACTTTGGAAAGGTTCTGTCACTGCTGACTTGAACCCCCCACTGGAACTTGAAGCAAGCACTTCATGAAGAAAGCTTGAAAATGTGAAGAATTGAAACAGTTTGGTATGAAGAAATAAGCCAAAATACCCACTAGCTGTGTGAGAAATGGGTCAATTACAGAAAGCACTTGGTTATAGGTATTGCGACTCAAGGTGGTGAAATAGTTTCCTGAATCGAAAGGGGAAATTCCTTTCCTATATTGTATGTTTAAATGAAATAAATGAAACAGGTGCCAAACTTAACAATACTATACTCTCGATAAACTAGCATGCCTTACCATTCTCTACTCATGCAAAGTAGACTAGTGCCACAGGGGTGAACAAGAGTGGATACTGAATAATGTAAAAATGGAAGTTTCATGTTTAGAGCCACATTTTCAGCATAAGGACTTTTGCTTGTTTGTTGTTTTAGTTTTATGGGTTACAAAGAAACAAAACCAGGATTATTTCTCAACACTTATGCAATGAAACAGAAGTGCTATCTTCTTGTTCCATTTATCACCAGGCTCTAAATTGTCACCTGTGTTGAAGACATTACTTGCTGGAAAGTACAAAGCCAGTTTTTTCACAAGAGCAGGAGGAAAAAAGAAAGACAAAGAATGCAGTTTGCTGTTTTTCCTTGCCAACTATGCTACTGTCTATATGCCTCTGAATGCAAACAACCTTAGCTTGCAAAGTTCAATAGGAGTGATATTGCTGCCACACATCTACACGGTCCACTTGCTTAACAGCCTTTCCAAATGAGATGATTCCTAACATCTTGGTCTGTAGCTCCCATCTTCCTCTGTCCTCATGATTTGCAAACAATAAGGTCCACTTTGTAGGGGTGTTAGATTTAGAAATGCTATCTTCCAAGAAATGACAAATATTCCAAGAAGCAGCAGAACTGGAAGAGAAGTTTGGCATTTCCACATCTTCCTCAAATGTTTCTCTAACAGTTCCTTAAGAAACTGCAAAATTGCTCGCTTAAGTCTTGTAGTTGCAATAATCCTTTTTAAAGATTATAATATTGTATTTATTTGTTGTACACTTTTAAGAAGGAACAATACAAAATATACAAGCAAGCAACCAATGTCAATAATTGCAATATTTTATAAGACTGACAATTTTATTTTATTATTTTATTTTTGTTCCTGGCTTGCAGAATTTAAGCAAACCGAAACTTTTTGTAACATGTAAAATGGGGGAAAATTCTACTCAGTTTTTGTTTGGGGTGGCTCTATTTAAAATATTTTGAGACTGTCTTTCAGGGTAGATAATATTTTCAAAGAAAACAATGGTAAAACAAAAGCAAATAGTAAGCATCAGAATAAAAGCAAGTGACAATAATTAAAAAGCCCTTCTAGCTCTTAAAGGAAAAAAAATCAACACCACAAAACCACTTCTGTCAAAAGAATACATGGAGATTAAGTAGATCCAGAGAAGTTGCTAAAAACTGTAATGACAGCATCTCAAAAACTTCATTTGATTGTTTTTATAAAAAAAACCTGCATCACTCAAGTGTATTGTAATTATGCAGATTATATTTATCTGTTGAAAACCACCTATGGAACTTTTACTTTTTACTTTAAGGTAATAGGTGACAAAGACTGAAGATTTGATACACACCTTTGGTTGCTCTTGGACAATGATGGAGGGAGGGAAAACACTAGTTAATGTCAATACAGCTAAGGAAAATTTAAGTCTGTTTCACTCATGCCCAGCAGATATGGTGAAGGCAACAGCATGGCTATAGTGAAAAAAGATAAACTACATCATACTAGGTGCAAGGATGACATAGCAATAAACCAAACCTACCCCTGCTGGATCAAACTTAAGCATATTCACCTTTGGCAGCTACAAATATCTAATATCACTACTAGCTACATTGGGTGCCAGCATGCTTCCAGGTGCAATTCCAAGTGCTGGATGTCACCTTTAAAGCTTTTCATGGCTTGGGAATGGTCTACTTGAGGGACTGTCTCTCCCCAGTTGTTTCTACTCAACTGAACTGATCAGGCAGGATGGATGTACTTCGAATCCTGTCAGCTAAGGAATAATGGATGGTGAGGCCTAGAAAATACAACTTTTCTTCCATGGCACTTGTTCTGTGGAACATTCTTCTTCCAGAGATCAGGTCATCCTGCTGGCTTTTAGTGATTATATGATTTATTCTGTCACTGTGAATTTTAATTTTGTATTATTGTTATATATTTTTTTCATTTTTAATTTTGTTTGCCATCTAGAGTCACTTGTTGAGATTGGTGGTTAAACAAATTGAAAAAAAAAATCTGGTGACCACTGATGATTTCATCCTTCATGAATTTGATTCACCATCCTTTAAAATTGCCTGGGCCGATGACCATTACCTCACCAGAAACAATAAGCTGCTCAATTTACTTGTGCTTTAGATGAACAGTTTTTATTTCATTCCGCCTTCTACATAAATATCTAAATTAAGGCTGTTAAACTCACAGCCGGTGGGCCGGGTGCTGGCCCCGCCATCCCTGCCTGGTTTAGCAAAGGGGAGGAAAGTCCCAATACGTCACATGATGACAAGAGTTTGACTCCCCTGAGCTAAACTAAACAGTCTCCCCCACACCCATCTCTTCCCTGCAAAACTCAAATAGAGGAAGACGGGGCAACCAGACATAAATTCTAGAGCTGCTCTTACAGCAATGACCATGCAATAAGTAGCAATTCAACAGAAGATGGCACACAGAGAAAGATCCACTAACTCTACCAACATTATCAGTACTGGGTAGAAAGCAGAGGCTTCTTATAATATGGAAAAAATGAATGATTGGTCTACATATTAGTAGAGCACTCCAGAGAACAGACTGGGCTAAGACCAAGTAATGCGAATATAGACTAATATGCAAAGAACAATACAAGTCAAGATCTTTTTAAACTATATGCTGACCAGAGTCACTGCAAGTGAGAAAATTTGATTTACAAACAAGTAAACAAATAAATATGCTGCAACATAAATAGCCGCCTCTCCAATGATTTCTGTACTAGAAAAAGCCTATTTCAATTTCTGCATACATGGCTCCTACTATGTGCACAGATGCAATAAGAAAATTGGAAACTTCAAGATCTTTTGGAAATAAGACTTTACACTTTCAAAGATCAGAACTTTGTTCCATTTCATGAAAAACAAGAAGCCCTGCTGTATATATCAAGGAGGCAATGGTGAGGAAAACGGAGGACAAATCTCATTTCAATATTGGCCATCCTTGGATCCAGTTGTATTAGACAACTTTGATCCAATCTCCAACCTTCCTTTTTTGCCGTGCAGCTTCAGAGTGCCCTGAATGAAGTGGATTATCTTTTCAGGCTGGGTTCAGGCTGGAGTAGAGCACTAAAACAGAATTGATCATGCTGGCTGATGAGCTCTGGAGGGTTCAGGATGGGGGTACTGCAACTCTCCTAACCCTCTCTGCAGTTTCTGTATCACAATCCATTGTATCCTCCTGGACCAGCTCAAGGTTGAGATGGGAAGCACTATTTTGTGGTGGTTCTCCTTTCTCTAGTTGGTGTTGGTGGGCAAGAAGAGATTGAACTTTAGAGTCTCCTGCAACATGGCGTGCATAAGAACTTGGGTCCCACTCTTCTTTAACACTTTCATAAGACTGCTGGGTATAGTCATGCAATGGCACAGGGTATGGGTGCCTGGGCAGGAGAAGCTGATCTAGGTTCTCCACCCCACCCCACCCCACCCCGAGGTCTGGTGAGTTTTTATCTTTGATTCTGGGTGGGCTTACATTCTTTTGGACCGAATCGATACCCAGTTTGGGAGTACTCCTGGATTCATGGCTTCTGTTTGATGAACGGATAGCAAGCCATGGCTGGCCAGGAGGGCGGGAGATGGTGGTGGTGCACAGATCTATCTTACGTGCCAAATATACCCTTTTCTGCACCAGGAAGCCTTGCTCATGATCACTCATGCCCTGGTTACTTCCCCTTTGTATTAATGCAATGCGCTTTACATGGAGCTTCCTTTGAAGACCACAAAGATCCAGCTGGTCCCGAATGCAACAGCACACCCAGTATTGGGATCCATAGGTTCATCTATGTTATACTCATATTGTGCAAGGTGTATTGGCTCCCTTTGTATTACTGCAATGCGCTTTACATGGAGCTTCCTTTGAAGACCACAAAGATCCAGCTGGTCCCGAATGCAACAGCACACCCACTATTGGGATCCATAGGTTCATCCATGTTATACTCATATTGTGCAAGGTGTATTGGCTCACAGTTTCCTCTCAGGGCAATTCAAGGTGCTGGTATCACCTTTAAATCCCTACACAGCACAGGATAACCCTACATGGTTATTTTCAAGACTGCATTTCTGCTTTTGTCCCACTAGATCAGATAAAATAGGCATGCTGCAGAGCTCTTCCCTAAAATCCTGCCACTTAGTGGGACTTTTTCATCTTTTTTCCATGGTAGCTCCTACCTTATAGAACATCTCCACCCCAAGATATTCAATAATCCCCCACCATTTTAGACTTTTGGAAGTCCATAAAGACCTGGCTGTTTACCAAAAAGCTAAGCTAGACAGGATGAGACGGGACAGGACAGAAAGAATGAGATGAGATTAATTGTAGCATGCTGCAAGATATCCTAAGGAGATAATTGAAGCACAGGGTTTTAGTGTGATCATTATACCATTTTATTCTTTCATATTACTGTACTGGTTTTATAGTTGTTGTGACTTTCTCAAAATTGTTAAGGTGGGCAGATAATAAATAAA
>JAEANM010007744.1:5830-17507 GCA_017656035.1 Myanophis thanlyinensis | reverse complement strand
GGTCTTCTTGGAAATATTTGAGGCAGCTTGGCCTCTTTTAAACAAATTTGAGTGGAAGATGAATGTCACCTGCTTAGTGGAGATTGAGTGAAATATTGATTCAGAAGTCCTGATGTATTGTATAAGGTTGAGGCAAGAGAGTCGCATTTTCATTCCCTCTATCTATAGAGCTCCCAGTTCGAGTCTCCTCTGACATACAGATTTGGTAAATTTAACAATTGCATCTAGTGATTTTAAGTCTGACTCTGATAGGGAAAGGTAGGTGGTGGTGGGGGAAATGTACAACATTGAAAATAAAGTGATTTTTTTAAAAAAGCAAAGAACATATCTTATTGTAGAAGCCCTCCCCTCCCCCAACAAATTTGCTTCAGATATATTCGGCAGCATATGTACACAACAATCCAGTCATAATAAGGGATGGAGTCCTGCCCTGTGTCTATTCTTGACTTCCAGTAAGGGCACCCAAGTTTTTTCATGACATGTTAAATTCAGGTTTTAAAAATAGGATTCTGTTTTTCCATTTTTTTAAAAAAAGTATCTCGCTATTGGTTAGCATATGCCTACTTATCTGCTTCTAAACTTTACCTTTTGGAAGAAGGTGGAGCATTGCTTTCCAAATCGGAATGTTTTTAGGATAATAATTAAATGTTAATCACAGCCTTAAAGGGGTATTTCTCCATTTTCACTTTTTTGGGTGTGTGTGTGTTTCTCCTTCCATTGCAGCCTTTGGTCCAAAATAAATCTGTCTGCTTATACCAGCCCTGATTCAAAGAAGGGTCCCCAAAGACCCTTGCTACAATTCTCAATCCACTGAATTAAATGAATCAAATGTCTAGTTTTGCATAAGGCACTGAGAGCCAACAAGGTTAACTAGCTAAATTTGAGCTTTGGGTACCTAACTCAATAGTGAGTGAAGTTCTGAGAACCTAGAAAACTGGGTGACTTGAATAAACTGTAGTTTAATTAACCATGGGTAAGCATGTTGTTTGAACACAATCAATGAAATTTTATTTCCATTATGGCCCCAGATTGGATGGGAAATGACCATTTGAGTCCATATGTTAATACAGTTAATCTCCCAAAATTATGAATCAGCCATTTATTCCAGTTTCCAGACCACTGATCCTAAACATGCACGACTAAAATAACTAAGAAGCCATTGAGACTTATTCCCAAATAGTGGTAAAAAGAATTGCAATTGTTTGGAGCAGGCATTTTGAAATATTCCAATAAAAAAGCAAATTACTAGAAATTAGATTCTATTGATCACACAGTAGGAATTCCTTCTAGGCTTTGGCTTCTAGGCTGCAATCCTAAAGGAGACTTTGTCTCAGTAGGACAACAATGCTTCGCTGTAAATCACACAAATTAAAAACGTAATTGCCGGTGTTTGAATCAACCACATTTGACCACATTTTTTTAGTCCTATTTTCCCTAGGGATGGTAATAGATTGTGAAGCTAGGATTTTTAGAGACATTTGAATCCCTGGCTCCATAAAACTAGTTTGGTTTCATACTTTATTTGGGGCTTTCTCCCTATCTGAAAAAGTTGGCATTGCCCTTGATCGCAAAGATACTATTCTAGTGACTCTGCCTTGGAGCGCAGTGCAAAAGCTTGCGATGCTTTCCTCCCTATTTCTTCCTTAAGAACAAAGCGTCACCAGCACTTTTTTTTTTCCTTGTCAAGTGATGGTTCAACACTTAGGCTCCTAACCATGTTTTCTCGCACAATCCGTTTCTGATGCATCGGCCGTTATGCTGAGATTTCCACTACCTACTTCGCAAGACCTTCACGAATAGAAAGTCACTTCTTCCATGGTAAGGGAACGAAGGATTGCAGCCCTTTACGTATAACTATTTTTTTTTTTTAAAAATAATTAACCTACGGCAGGCCGGGCCATTGACACGAAGCTCTTGTGTTTGCAATATTCACCTGCTGGTAGCAGCTTGGAGCTTCGGGGAAGTTTGTGGCAGGGCTGACCCCCAACACTTTCCTCTCGGGGACCAGCCGACTCATCTGCTTGGGAAAAAGTGTGCCGCCTCGGGGGTCCCTGTCTGAAGAAGGGGGCAAAAAAAAAGGGAGGGTCCCTCCCTACGAGGACGCCTGTGAGGGAGGGCGTAGCCTCTCTTTTAATGCCATTATCGTTGCCTTGGCAACCCAAGAGATGCTTGCTGTTGGAATGAACCTTGCAACAATAGTTGGTTAAAGGGGAATCGGTAATTGGGTACCAGAGACATATCGGCATCTCATCTCTCGGCTTGAGCAAGAGCCAGGGATCAACGTGGCTTCAATCAAAAAGACGATCCATTGGCGCAGCTACCCCGGCATCTTTGAGGCAGGAGCTTCTGGAGAGAAGGGGAAGGAAGCAGCTTGGAGGGACGGGCGCTGCTGGCTCAGAAATGCAGGCTCGGCGTTCCACAAATGAATCAAAGCAAACTTTAGCGATTGTGTATCCTCGGCCGGGCACAGTGTCGGGAGAACCTAATATGTTGGGTTAAATGAATAAGCCTATTCACGGGGAAGTGGACTCTATGGGAACGCCAAAAAAAAAAAAAAAAAGAAATTTTATTTAAAAAACAACAGCCAGAATCTCCCCCAACATTTGCTGCAGAAACAATGACAGAAAAAAAAATTGACTGTGTATGTGACAAATAACATTTGAATTTGAATTTGAAATTTGAAAAAAAAGCCTTTTCTGGTGTTATCGCTGCCCCTGCCCAAATTCGCAAGGTTTTTCTCGCGGCATAGCAGCCGAGATAAATTTAAAAATCTCCGGGGAATGGGAAATGGTAAAAAACACCAAGTCAGCCCATCTTTTCACGGGACCCTTTACAAAATTACCAGGTATGGCTCCAGGCTTTTCAGCGGAGACAATCAAATACTCCCTCCTTTTCTGTTAAATTAATCTGCCGTAGCCCATCTCCATCCAGTTCATGAACACTCAGAGTTTCGGGAAACAAACTAATTCCCAAAGACTTTGATTATCTTGATTTACCAGTAAGGAGTAGATACACCGAGTCCTCATTAAGGCAGTAAGAATATGCACGTCCAGGAATGTAAATCAGTCACCGGGACTCAGAGAAACTTATTCCCGAGTAGAATTGTGCTGCGTTACCTTTCATCTTAATTATGCATTCATCAAAAGCCTATTTTCCAGAACGTGTGGCTTGCAATATACAAACTATGATCAGCCTGGAAGAATGGAGAAAAATAGTAACAGGGAACATTACTAGGGATAACAGATCTGGGATGTAAATAATCCAGATGACCACTAGGTAGCCTGCCATCTCGTGGTTATCCGGATTTTTTGCCCCTGGGGGCTCAAGACTCATTAGTGTTCATCACTATAAATTGTATTCAAATGGCCATTACAAATATAAAGGTCAGTATGAGATTCTAATTGGTTCATGGGATAAACAACACACAGGTATAATTTTCAAATAATTAGAAGTACAGATAAACTGACTTTCATGTGACCCTCAACAATACTTTACTCAGAAGGAGGAGGAGTATTAACAATATGGACGCCCTGGTATAAATATTTTGAGGTAAGTGCACAGCTACATTTCAGTGGCTTCAGGTGAGTTTAAACAATACTATAAGAAAATGGGGGGGAAACAAAGTTTATTGCATTCAATAATGCTAAGCAAAAACATAGAATACAGTAACTTGCCTGCTCTTGGGAATTGGCAGGTTTGCCTCTCTACAGAAGTATCTAGAAAGCCAATCTGATTTTAATTAATTCTGTAAATCCATTCTCCTTCAACCCTTAAGTCTGACTTGAAGAATACTCTTAAAGAGAAGACTTCCTTCCTTAAATCAAACAATGAAGTCCTGTCCTCTTCAAGAAAGACTTTCTTTGGAAAATTCCCAGTTGAAGTATCAACAAGACTGAGAGATTGACCTGTGTTATTTAATCTTGTCATTGTCCCCTCCTCCCACGGAAGGCACTTATGCCCAGGTATCGGTCCTACACAAGGAATGTTCCCAATTAGATGCTCATAAATATGTTGGATGATAACACCTCTTGGTCCACTCAGGATTAGCCATACTATCAGGCAAGGTGAGGGCCTAGTAATTCATCTGTTCTGAAGTTACACAAATTTCTTGGCAGTAAACCTCATTGGATTTAATGGGACTTTAATATATCGGCATAGGGTTCTGGTAATAATTCCAGAAAGTAATCCCAAAGGTGTTTTCACGGGAGGCAACTGGACTTTCTTTGTTTTTTCTTTTGAATATGTTTTTCTTCTCATCCAAGAAGCTTCTTCAGCTTTGACAGGATGCAAATGACCAGCTGTCTGCAAAGAATATAAATCCTTCCATTCCCCCACTATCTTGTCAGAGCTGAAGAAAGCTTCTTGGATGAGAAATGAAACATCTTCAAAAGAAAAAAACGAAGTCCAGTTGCCTCCTGAAAAAGCGCTTTGGGGACAATCATGACCTGAATGAGTGATAATCTCTACAGGCTTCCAGAAAATACAGTAAATTCGCATAGATTCTAAATCTTGCTTTGTTTGTGCTTGCAATATACAAGCTTCCCAAGTTTTCACTTCCCTTTCTGGTGCTGATGGTGGTAATGGCAGAATCTGGAATTCTTGGCCAATTTTGGAACTTAGTAGGATCAGCCTGTTTAGGAGTTGAATGGCAGAGCTCTTGGGAATCCCAGGGCTAAGGATAAACCAGGAAATCAAGAAAGCATCCTGTTAGAAGCCAATCAAATAACTTCCTTAATTCTAATCAAGAAAATCATAGGTAGATATGGTAAATACTAGGAGTCAAACAAGTCCAGGGGTCTTTTTGTGTTGCAAATGAGTGGTAACTACAGCCAAGCCAGGGAAGGGAAGGAAAGGCATTCAGAACAACAATCTTAAGAAAATCACAGATGGGGAAAAATGCCCCATCTCAAAATGCACAACCAAGGGTTGCAAGATATGGAAAATAAAAAGGATTGGTGACTGTGTGTGTGTCAAATGCACATAACAAGGGGAGCTTTGATTGGACAATGGACACCTGGATTTCTTTTTAATCACATCTTGCAGTTAGTAATGTTGGAACAAATTGCACTATGCACTGCAAAGGAAGCTGTGGGAATGTCTGTTCAGTCTTCATTTCTGATGCGGAGAAGTCTGTCTTTAAGAGTAGGAAGACCCTCAGGCCAGGAACGTGCAGCCTCTAGCACAGAAGCAGGGCATTGCAAGAATGTTGTAACCCTTTTTTTTCCTATCTCAGGGCAGTCCCGGTGTAGCTTTGCTCCAGGTCACAGAGGGTCCACCAGCCTGACTTCCTTTCTGCCAAGACACATAGTAGCCTCTCCTCAAATTGGTGGGAAAGAGGCTGTCTGACTGACCCAAGGCAGTGGTTGTAGCCTATGGAGGGACAGACAGCAGAGCAAAAAATCTTCCTGGAATAAGCTAGGTGTGTGTGTGTGTGTGACATTGGGCCCTAAGGGCAGGGACACTGTCCTGAAAAGGGTTTGCAGTGGGAATCTCAAGACAAAGGTGGACCTCCAGCTCCTTTGTCCACCCCATAGTAAAGTCAGTGTGATTTCTCCCCGGTTAAACATCTTGGAAGATCGGCTACAAAAGCTTTTAGACTCCAGCAGCTTTCCCTTTCCCTCACCGGAGGGCTTGCCCTTCATCTCCATTTACTCCGATTCCCATCATCCCCTATCAGACCCCTTCCACACACCTGGAGAGAGCCGTGACTTAGCGAAGGCCCGTGGGAGGCTCCGAAAAAACTTCCAAAGGACCGTCAGCGGAGCTACTGAACCCGAATGAGGGCTTCCTCGGTTGTGTAGGTCCGATCCTAGAGCTTGAATTGATGCTCCCGGAGGTTAAAGCCTGAAGCCGGCTCGGATTCTTCCGTGTCCTCTCCAGCTTGGGGGAGGAGGAGGAGGAGGAGGAGGGTGGGGAGGGGGGGGGGGGGGGGGGGCGGTACGTCCTTAAATCTGAGCAGGGGATCACAAGTAACCAGATCTGCAGGGGGGTCAATAGTGCAAACGTTTTAAGACTAATGTTTATTTTAAAAAGCGAGTGGTGCCTGCCTAGCTCCGTTTCTGCCCTGTGCCAGAGCCTTAATGGCTTTTGCAGGCCCACCGGCGCAAATAGCTGCAAGCAGCCCAAGGACCTACCGCGGGGAAGAGGAGGGACTGTGCCTCCCGCTCCGCCCCGGCTCCCCTGAGGATCCTTGCCGTCTTCCTAGCGGACTTTCGGAGGGAACCGCGCAGGCCAAGTTTTCCCGGAAAGGCGACGAGGAAGGGGAGGGTTGGTTTTGGAAGCAGGCGGGAGGAAAGCCGGGTTGAATTGATAGGGGTATCTGCAATGTTGGTCAAAAGAGTCAAGATGGCGGCCGCGACGGTGGTGTGACCGACGCCCCGCCTGTTCCGTGTTTCGAAACCCTCGCACAGAAGGCGGCCGATCTATCTCCAAACCGAAAGCAAACATGAAGTACGGTGTTAATAAAATGTGATGCGTTTCAAAGCTGCTTTTTTTGCTTCTCTCACGCTGGCCTGCGGACTGGAAAAGCAGAGAAGGAATCGATTAATCATCCTTAGGAGAGGCTGCCTCCCCTCCCCAAACGGAGCCATCCAGCAGTCCATCCACTAGGTGACATGGGAACCGTAGCTTTACTAGTTTGGGACTTATGAACTGTGGTCTTCCTTGGATTGGGGCTAGATAGGCATAAATAAAGCCAGTGACACCTTAGTTTTGCAAATCCATCCCAATTAAACATTCAATTAGCTTACAATGGGTAACATTTGGGGTCAGGGCCATATTAACCTAAAGGGATAAAAGGGTATCCATCATACTCTAGTACCTTAAAATACAGTTGCAAGTCAATAGATTGTACACATCCAGCATAATCAGACATGGAGTAATCTGGGGCAGCAGCACAGCCATGAACTGGATGTACATAAGGCAGAAATTAATAAATGAGGTATCTGATTTAGGCTGTGTGTCGTCCCCCCCCCCCCAAAAAAAAATCCAGCCCCTGTGCTTTATAAAAGATGATTGGTGGCTTTATATGCTTATTGAAGTAAACTATGATTCAGATCAAGCTGTAGGCTCATACCCAGAATAAGAGAAAGGCTTTGTGGAAAAAGAGTCAATGGGCTCACATGTCTCAACATTCTATAGAAGGGTGCAAAATATGTCCTGGAGACCTGAAGGACCAGGTTTCAGACAGATCATTTTGAAAAATATTTAGGTCATTCAAACAATAC
This sequence comes from Myanophis thanlyinensis, assembly GCA_017656035.1. Lineage (NCBI taxonomy): Eukaryota > Metazoa > Chordata > Lepidosauria > Squamata > Homalopsidae > Myanophis > Myanophis thanlyinensis. The sequence continues at coordinate 10,281 of JAEANM010007744.1, read as the reverse complement.
TAATTTTGATGACACATTATCAATCCATTTCTTCATTCTTTGACATCAAAGTCCCACTGATCTGGGGAGAAAAATGGAATAGAGCTGCCAACCATAAAAGCAAGAGTATCTCCATTGGAGATTTTCTGTGGAAGGCATGGAAGGTTCATCCAACACTCATCTCCCCAAGCCTCATGTCATGAAATGAGGGATACAGGAAAGCAAGTTCTGGACTCCACTCAAGAGAATAAACAAGAGTTTGGCTTCACCCTTCAGGAGCAAGTAATAAAACAGTACAGGTGACTATCTGAATGGGGCTGGGTCAAACATTCCTTAAGCAAAATTAATAGGCTCAAGGTACAACATTCTAAGACCATTTTATGTTGTAAGTTAAACAGGAATAGGATTCAGCCTTCAATCCAAGATCAACCAACTAACCAGGGGTAGGTACAAAAATGTGCTTCTACATGTTGCATTCTTATGTCCAATACTTTGTTTGGGAATAAACTTCATTCAGTTCAAGCAGACTTGCTTTTGAGTAAACCTACAGACAAATTGATCATCAAAATTAAACACTTTTAAAGTCAGAAATTTATTTTTATGGCTGGCTTGATGTGGAGGAATAAATATAATCATTAGAGCATTATTTCAAATCATCTAAAGATCTTGACACTTATCTAATCACTTCCACTTCTGCCTTAGCTTTAGAGGACATGTTACCTCCAACCAATTTTCACCAGATCTCTCTTCGAAATTTTGTCAAATACTCTCCTCTCTACATCAGACTGGTTGCTAGGATTTAAAAAAACTTTTCTGAATACTTCATTCCCTGCCTATAGTATAAATTATTTGTCATTTTAATTAGTAAAATTATGTTTATTGCTTTTGTTAGGAATAGAATTAGATGAATTATCTAGGTTGTCACTAAAGTTTAATGGCTGTTTGATACAGCACATTGTAGCATAAAGTAACCCATGTGAGCATATTATATGAATGCAGCAGCAAACTCTTTGACTTGATTACACCAATTGTGTGAATCCAGTGTTTTTTAATTATTTTGAATAGTTAAGCTCACACTCACCAATTTCCACCTTCCTAATGAGATAGTTTTGACCAGGTAAAAATTCTAATGAAGCAGTAGTAGTATATATATTAGGGAATGAGTCTGGTTTAAGGGTCTTTGTGTGAGGCAGTTTTGAAACATACTTAGGACCATGCCACCTACTACTATTTTGCTAATCCTATTTTTCAATGGGGCAGGAGTTGGGCTAAATTATCCATCTTTTGGATTCTATGACTCTAAGTTAAAACATTGACTTTCTGATCTTACAATTTGCAGGGGTGGGGTTGCAAATAGTTTTAAATTCTTTGCTTGGATATAATCCCTTTATCTCAATTCTGGATTAAGTCTGAATTTAAGTCAGTCCTGATTAATTTAAGACAGGAATGGGCAGATGTGAGATCTGGGTCTATAGAGTGAACTATAAGATAAACAGTTGGGTCTCATTTTGTGGAAGATACTAAACTAAGGAGAGTTGATTAGCTTGTGTGTGGTGAGAATGCATTAAAGAGAGTTTGAAAAGGAAAAGACGCTGTGGAATTCTGCAAGGAAAATATTTTTTTAATAAGGTAGCCCGAGAGTGCCACAAAATATATTAGAACACCAAATCTAATTTTTGATTATAAGACTGTTTATTTTCCCATGAAAGCATTCAGGGGTGTTTTTGCATTTCCTTATTATCTTGCTTCTTTGCAAATATTCTAGAGTTCACAAGTCAGAGTCTAAAATCCCAGGCTAAAGGGCACGATTATGTTTCCTGCTTAATAAAAGTAAAAGTAACAAAATAGTTGATTTGATACTTACAAATCAAAACTGCATTCGTATCACAGATATTCCTTTGGAATAAATGATCTCAAAGGAACTTAAAGGTTACTTCCAACTATCTAAGTTATGATACCCAAAAGAGTATTATAGGGTCCTAGGGAGGAAACCTCCACCATTTTAAAAAGATGCTAACATGTTAACATACCAGAAACAAGCATATTTTTGTTATAATGAAGCTGCTTTTTTGTCTCTTTGGCCCTTGCCTTTTAAGGCTACAACAGTTTGTAAAGAAACACACAGTGCAACCACAATTAGACCTAAAACATTTTTAAATTACACAATCTCATTATATTGTATTGTTAAATAACTGTTTCTTCTAAGGTGAGGGAATAAATAGATTTTAAAAAATGGGCAACTCTTGGAATCACTTTTTCTCAAATTTTTTTATAAATAAGAACCTTAGAAGTCATAGTCCAAATTTTTCTTTAAAGAAAGAAAAATGAAAGTTGTTCTAGGGAGGGCTATATCTACTTCTTAGCCATGGGGCATTTTGCAATGACATTAGTAGGAAACACGAGGATTACATGTGCCATTACAACATTGCAAAATCAATTTGCAAACTGATCACTGTTTTCCCTTTGATGAATTTGTGTAAAGCCAGGAAATTGAGATTTAATTAATAAATCATAGTCTCCTTCTCCTGCATGCACATCTGGACCCAGCAGAGATATTATCCTTGGTTGTTGTTTCCCTCTCTCTCTTCCTGGAGGCAGCAGTCTGCCTGGACAGTTTAATACCAGCTGTAGCGTGACAGATAGAACCAGGATGGGGAAAGAATGTGTCTTAATTTTGCCAAAGATTTTGATCAGATGGTCCTCCTAGAGAAAAACACATTGCAAGTCCAGCCACTGAGGCCATATAATTTTTACTAGAAACTGGTGTAGGTGGTGGAAATAGGCTGCTGCACAATCTTTTGCATCTCTGATGTCAGCTCCACTGAATTCAAGGGTGCTTATTCCCACCTAACCATATCTCTGATCACAGTGCTCAAGTATTGAAGAAAAGGGAAGGAAAGCAGTTTTGCATTACCTTGGGACTCCCTTGAGAGTCCCAAGAGACTTGGGACTCCTAAGAGGCTGGGAGAAGTTAACTTCCTGTCAGTTTTTAATACCAAGAGGATCTGCTGGTGTCTCTTAAACAAACAGAAGCACAAATGGAAACCAGTTCAGTCAAAGTAGTTAGACAAAGAATATTTACTGCCCCCCCCCTTTCATGTCAGTCTACAATCCCTCTCCTTCTCTTCAGATGACTGAAGATGAGCAATATGATCTAACTTCTTGTGGGAATGGGAGAGGGCTTGGCAGGGGTTTGGTGAAGGCTGCTGCTTTTCTGTGTTCCAGGCAGCTAATGCTGGCATTGCTAATCATGCAAAACCTGAGTTTATTTAACTGTGGTTTCTTGATTCAGCCCAAGTTGGTTGACTGCACCCACTGCTACACAAACCAAAGCACAAAGAACCACACCATAACTTAGTATCAAACATGAACTAACCAATTTCCTTGATGGCTGGATGCCATTTATTGACTGGTTGATCATCAGAGCCCCAAGTGTGAATTCTTCTGGTCCATCTACCTCTTATAGAAATTTGTGTATCTCTGGGCTAATTCAGCAGCCTTTTTTTTTTTTTCAGCCTTTGCTCATTTTTATGTTCTCAAAGTTAGATTCTCTGATGTTCTGAGTTCACAACATCTAGAGCCAAAAGGTATCCAAAGAATATCCCGGTTGGAGGTATTTAAGGTGCTCAGTTTTAATCTCAATCTACCCCCAATCCATTTTTTATAAGGCTGCCTTTGAAGAACTGACTATATACTCCCTTACTCAAAATGCTCCACCTCTATGAGTATTTTAATCAAAAAGGGATCCCTTAGATCATCCTGCAATTTATCTAACTCCATACATGAAAAGCCTTTTACAATAAAGATGATTCTCCTGTTTTGGGGAAAATGTACCAGGTTACCGTTCTTAGGCAGCAAAACTGGGAATGATGGGAATTGCATCCTGCCACATTCAGAGTGCACAGTGTGCATTGGGGAAGGCTGTTTAGAACAGGGGTCTCGAATCTTGGCAACTTTAAGACTTGTGGACTTCAACTCCCAGAATTCCTCAGCAAAACTGGCTGAGGAATTCTGGGAGTTGAAGTCCACAAGTCTTAAAGATGCCAAGGTTGGAGACCCCTGGTTTAGAACACAGCCCATTGACTGTCTTATGGATTCCTCAATCTTGCTCCTCCTTTAGACAGAATGTTTATGCGACAAATTCATATTTTTTAACTGTGCATGCCTTTTTGGGCCCCAGCAAGAGGACCGGGAAAGGGGAAAGGAAAAAGCTGAACTTTGAAAGCGCACCATCCTGGGACTTTGATTAAGAAGGTGCTTTGTGAAGTATTGGCAAAACAGAGGCCTTTCCTGTCTCCCTACTGCTTCCCTCTCTTTTTCCAAGGTAAGATTGAAGAGGCTGATGTATGAGATCCCAGGCTGTTACAATGGGCCTCCCTCAGCCAGCAACCTTTTGCTTCACCAGCAAGAGAAGTCCTTGAAATCCACTACATGGAAGTGCCTCTTTACTCTCTCTCTCTCTCTGACACACA
>JAEANM010007743.1:0-17508 GCA_017656035.1 Myanophis thanlyinensis | reverse complement strand
AGGCCATCACACAACCCATTACCCAAGCTGTTAAAACATGGGAGGCTAATGGAAAAAAGATCACAAAACAAACAACCTAGAAGATTACAGCACAAGATCCAGGATATCTCCACAACAAAACTCACAAGACCATCACACAGCCTATTACACCAACATCAACTCCATCAACCAATAAAGAGGCAGCAGCCCAGCCAACCAGCCCAGCACACCACTCCCTCCCCCTCACCAGTATTTATAGAGAGACAGCAGCTCTGATCACACACTACTTGCACTGGCACAAAGCAGAAGGCACCAGCCTGAGGATGGCGAGTGGGACCTCACCAAAATGTTGCGAAGATACTCTCAAACTTACACAGGAAAAGACCAAACAGACCTAGACTTGCATAGATTTTCACGGGTACAGGTATGCAGGTCTAGGTCTGTTTGGGTCTTTTCCCGTGTAAGTTTGAGAATATTTTCTGCTTGCACTGACATGAAGCAGAAGGCACCATCCTGAAGATGGCGAGTGGGACCTTGCTGAAACATTGTGAAGATATTCGCAAACTTACATGGGAAAAGACCCGAACAGACCTAGACCTGCATACCTGTACCCGTGAAAATCTACGAAAACACACACACACATGCACACACACACACACGCGCGCGCGCGCACACACATATATAGCAATTTCACTGCATAATACATCATCTGTAACATTTATATATTATGTTCATTATATATTGGATCAAACTATTATGTTCTGAATTCTCATAAAAAAGTATTCTGCTTAGAAAATGTGGTATATTTCTGATCTATTGCCAGATAATTAAAGCTATTGCATTTTGTTTTCCAAAGCTTGTGTCTTCTTGAAGGCCGATTAGTTCCTTTTGAAAAATAGAATTAAAAAAAGATTAAATGAGAAAATTTTTGTCTCCATTTCCATCTAATCCAGTATATTATCTGTGGAATTTTATTTTTAATGACAGAATATTCAGGCATGTAAATATTATCATCCAACACAGATGAATTGTGATTCTGTACATTTTAAGGACAAATCAAATTGAAATATTAAGTTAAATTAAAACATAATTAATAATAAACATAATTAATAAACATAATTAATTTGAAGGTTTATGGGTGTATATAAATAAAAAAGAAGAAATTTATTTTTAAGAAGTCAGTCAAAATTAAAATCAATATAAATGTTCATTAATTCTATGGATTAGATATGCTGTGCTATTTAAATTTAATATAAATTTAATAAATAATAATAATAATATTTCAAGAGTGCTGCGCTGACCAGTACATTTTTACTTACTCATTTTTAAGCTATTAAAGATTATTGTACCAAAGATTTTATAATACTAAACTCATGGAAGGCAATGAGTTCTGCAAGGTGATAATAGTTATCTTTTCCCAAAAAAACCTTCATTCAGAAATTTTGCTTAAAAAATACAAGGCCAAGTTCAAGTTGCTGAAATATAGCCAGCTTCCAAAGCTGATAATTATATGTTTTTGCAGTACTTGTAAGAAAAGTGCATCTTATTGTACAAAAATATTATATTGTTCAATTATGAAAATGTTTAGACCTTTACACAGCCCGATGCACCGAAAGATATTTATAACAACATTTGAGTGGCACATTGCATTGCAAGTTTATACTATTAAAGTGTTTGTTACTTCTAAGTTGTACAGTATATATCACAGACTGTAACACAATGGATATATAGTGGAACATCAATAAAAATTAGTTTTGAAAGATTTTGCACACATTGTACAGAGCAGAATTGTACAGTGAATTCTGATGTTTTGGGAGAGACCATCCATTGGAATTAGTTGGCTAATACATTTAAGCAAATAAGCAGTCAAATCCCAGGCTTTTATCAGTTTGCCTCGGTGGCGCAGTGATTAGAGTGCAGTACTGCAGGTTACTTCTGCTGACTCTTGGCTGCCTGCAGTTTGGCAGTTCAGTTTGCTATTGTCATTCTTTAAAAGACCAACCTTCTGTTTGAAGACCTTTCAGAAGCTAATTCTCTCCTTGAAACACCAACTATTTAAACAACTACCCAGTCTCCACCTAGGTTAAAGAAAAGACAGACCATAAGGAAGGCAAAATTAGCCCAGCTTGACTGGCTAGAGTTGGCTTGGATTGTAGCCCTTGGAAGTATCAGTTTAATGAACATCTAAATCTTTAAAAAAAGGCATGCAGGTTCTATTGCTATCCTTGGCTGTGCATAATTGGCAAAGAGGATGGGCTCTGTTTATTCAGAGATTCTATCCATGTAGTCTTCAACCTGCAACAGTTCATTAATGACTGTTCAAAGTTACAACAGCACTGAAAAAAGTGACTTATGATTGTTTCTCACACTTACAACTTTTGCAGCATCCCCATGATCATGTATGCGATCAAAAGTCAGATGCTTGGCAATTGGCTCATATTTACAACCCTTGCTGTGTCCCAAACTCATGGGATTCCATTTTGTGACCTTCTGACAAGCAAAGTCAATGGGGAAGCCAGATTCACTTAACAACTGGGTTGCTAACTTATCGACTGCAGTGATTCACTTAACAACTGAGGCAAGAAAGGTCATAAAATGGGGCAAAATTCTCTTCATAAATGAAATTCATAAAATTCTCTTCAAAGTTCTCTTCATAAATCTCCTTGAAAAGGAGATCAAAAATCAACAATGATGACAGGTAGCTGCTGGGAGCATCTTTTTGGCAATATAGTTCCATAAGCAAGACACTGCTATCAAAAAAGTCTCCCCATCTTAATAGAGGAAATACAGGGAAGCAGAGACAGCTCTACCATCAAAAGAATAATGTTGCTTCTCAGTGGAGCTGATTGCAAATGGTGACAGATAAGGGTTGGCCCCTGCCTCCCCCCATTCCCCTTGTCCCAAACCCAGATTGGTTTGACCTGCTATTTAGCTCAGTAAGGCCTGGAACAGTGTGTGACTTTTTGGAGCACCCACTTTTTCAGTGGTTCACTCTGAAGACTCCTCAGAACAAGTTAAGACGATAGTCATCTTACATGAAAAATCATGTGTCATTCACTCCAAAATACTGAGCTAGGACACGGAACTTTAGTTTTCCACTGAACCAGTGTATCTGAAGTCATAAGAAACAATCCTACATTACTAGAGTAGTGTTTCTTGACATTGGTGGTTTTAAGATGTGGGGACTTCAATGTGCAGAATTCCCTAGCCAACTATAGAGGCAAATTTGTAATTTGTGTTGCTTATCCGAACTAAAACAACTTGTTTCATTCTCAGTCTTTCAAAATAGCTGAATGACAATGCCATTAATAATCCTCATTTTTTCCTTGGTGAAAGAGCAGATTAATTTTGATTAGATTACCTGGTTCTCTCCCCCCCACACACAAACTCTTCCATGTAAATTGTTTACTTTGTTATGGCAATGAAAGACTGCTCGGTGGTTGCGTTAATACATTGACCTGGCACTGGAAAATTTATTGATACTTTTTAAAGGACACATTAAAAAAGGTTGAGTCATTACATGGAATTGGCTTAATGAATATTGACTTTTCCATCAGTGAAAGTCAGTGAAAGTAAGAAATAGCACAAGCCGGCTTTTGGCTTATTTTGCTTTTTATAGAAATTTTTCCATTAACCCAATTTCTGGCTGCTCAGAAACTGAGAAAAACATTGTTTCAAACTAGTAACTGACCAGCAGCATTTGGACAGACCTTACTTCAACCAGCAAACTACATTAGCCAGAATGATATTTTTTATTTTAAATGCTCTTCTTCCACTTACTTTACTGGGTAAATAACAATTAGATTCAGGGTTTCCTGTGTGCCCATAAGGTATCTGAGTTCCATCTAATCTTCCTGCTCCTTCGCCTCCAAATCAAATCTTGATGTATCCAGTCATTGGTTTTCAAGTTTGAAACCATACTCCCAGTGATTTATAGAGGATGAAGAGTTTTTCCATAAGGCCTCTTGTGCTATTCCAAATCAGCTCAAAGCTTGCCTATCCTTGTGGTATTTTTCATTTTAAGGACTGAACTGGTCACATTCTGGATCTGTTCAGTCTTCTCTGAAACCAGAACCAGACCATGTGATGGCTTGGGAGAGGTGTGTTTTTCTTTTGGCTTTGATTTTGCTTCCCTCTGCCTCCCAGCTCTGGGATACAAGCAGATTCTTCCTCAATATCTGTTGCAATCTAAGTATGCTAGAAAAGGAATAGAGCAGGGGTGTCAAACTCACATTGTCAAGGTGTCATCACATGATGTATCATAACTTTACTGGTTTGTTAAATCTGGCGTGAGTATGGCCAGCATGTGATGCATCCGGTCCATGGGCCACGAGTTTGACACCCCTGAATAGAGGCAAACTGATTGAACTTCAAGCTTGTGGTCAGGAGGTTAGGTAAGGCCTGTCACTGTGAGTTTGTTTGTTTTTTATGATGAGAGTATGTTTGGTTGGGATTTTATATTACACATGCTGCCCAGAGCCACAATTGTGAGAACACCAGAAACTCCTAAGCGGCAAACTTGCTTGAGTTCTATTTTTGAACTTTTCTATTGGCCACCTAGAGAAAGGACTCTTAGATCATAGTCTTTCTTTCCCAATCTTAGTTTTTCAAGTCAGCTAGAAGTTAGCTTCAAAATAGTTCATGAGATAAAAGGGATACTACTGTCTCCTCCCCAGAATGAGTTTCTAATGCTATAGAACCTGGATGCAGTTGTGAAGTATTTAACCATTTCAATTTTATTTTATAAATGTTCTTTCAAGTGATTTCTGTTTTAGTTTTTTAATTTTTTAATATTAATGTTTATTTTTTATTAATTGTAATATTCTAAATCCATTTTTGTTTTGTTTTGCATTGCTGGCAAAATCTCACTGGTTTCTCCTTTGTTGGTATTATTCAAGCAAAGTATAGTCCTGTATCGAGGATGCGGTTACAGAATTCCTGCTTTGAGCAGGAAATTGGGCTACATCAGCGGTATCAAACTGGCAACCCACAGGCCGGATACATCATGCACAGGCCAAGCCCTCCCCAGCTCCATGAAGGGGAAAAAAGGTTGCAAACCATCATGTGATGGCAATGTGATGCTACGAGTTTGACACTCGTGAGCTAGATGATCCAAAAAACAAACAAACAAACAAACCCTTCCAATCCTTATATTCCGTTATAACATTGTGCAGTTGTGTGGATCATTTAAAAATCGTGTAGCTCCTGTCCTAGAGCACCTCTGTATTTTAAACCTCAGCACTTCTTTCTGATCACAATGTTTTCTTTACAGTAACAAAGGGATGGAGCATCTTCTTAGTATGAAGTGCAAGAATGTAGTACCAGTCTACGATTTGTTGCTGGAGATGCTCAATGCTCACACTGTCCGCAGTCACAGGAAAACACCCGTCTCCAATCTTGAGAATAGCCCATTGGAACCAACAGAGACAACAGATGGAGTCCAGCAGTGATTTCAGAGAAGTCCAAATCCAGGAAATACCCAAAGAAAAAAAGAATGAAAGAAATATCTGGATCAAAACTTGTGGATATTTGCTGTTAAGAAAATTACGGCATCTTTACAATTTTTACTGGACCATTTGTTAATCTTTTTCAGACTGAATGTTGTCTGTCAACTTAGATGGTTTTAGAAAAGCCCCATGTGGTTGGAACTGAACAACCAGCTGATGACCAGTGGTTTTATCAAATGTTGCGTTTCTGGAGTGCCTTCTAGAGGAGACTGTTTAACTACCAAAACAGCCTTAAGCTTCATGGTGTCCTAGGTAGATGCCAATATAAGCTTCTTTTCTTTTCTTTTTTTAAAGGAGAACTGGACAACTCAAAAACCTAAGATCTCACAATGAATATCTGTCAGGGCAGAAAGAGAGGCAACTTCTGATAAGAAACTGAATAGTTTGACATGATGCTGTTCATCAGTACATCAAGCTGCACATTAGAGCAAACAGGAAAAAAACCTGCTTGCATTAAAAATGCATGTTGTTCAGCTTGTTAATTGCAACGGACATTTAATATGTTTTTCCATTGTGCAAATGTACTTTAGATAAGTTAGCAAAGGGGAATAATGAACAGGTTTTCATATTTAATTGCAAAGTCTTGGTTTGGAGAGCTCATTTCTAGATTCATTCTGATAAAATGAACTGGAAGCCTTTTAAAGCCCCGATTTGTCTTGACTGCTATCCAGCATTTACCATGCATTTGAGTTCTATGTTCAAGTACCCGTGGCTTTATTTCCTCTTAGAAACATGTACAATATACTGCTATTGTTGTGAAGGAATTATTGCAATGAATATTCAGCATTTGTGAGTAGTGATGTAATATTTGAAGTACTGAAGATCAAAATAATTATGGTTATTTTATATGAGATTGAGGTGTTTACAGACAAACCTGGAAGTACAAAATAGGAAACAGAGGACCAAACAGAATGTGTCTGATCAATGACCTTATGCATGTCTGTGTGTGAATCTATGAGCCCTGTCAAACACATTCTTGTATCCCTACCAGCTTCTCATTGTAGGAGGAAGCTCTACACAAGTATATAAAACATAGTCGGAGCTGGTGGCACAATTAAGGACAGTGAAGGAATTGTGTATGCATTATTGTTCCACATGCATACATTACTCTAAAGCTTGCATCATATGTAAGTTTTATATACAAGATAAAGAAATTAAATTAGGTTTAGTATCCCTGAACCAGACACGGTGAACAGTGAACTGTGCCTGATTGAACTGCTCTTCATGTTGGGTTCTCTTTAAAAAGTGTCCAGAAACTTCAACTGACACAAAACGGGGCAACCAAGATCAGTAACAGCGACACTAAGCCACAATAACATGAAATAGTGAAACACCTATTCTGCTTTTAGGTAACTATATTCGTTTAAGGCAGGGGTATCAAACTCAATTTCATTGAGGGCCACATCAGGTTTGTGTTTCACTTTGAGTATCCTGGGGAGGTGTGGCCAGGGGAGGCCAGCTCAATGTCACTCCTGTTGAGGATGCCTGTGGTGGCTTGAGTGCTCTGCCAGTGAAAATGGGCTCCCACATGCGGCCCTCCCGAGCTTTGTTTTCACTGGCAGAGGGTTGCAGGAGGCTGTGGCAGCTGAAAACGGAGCTCAAGAGCCTGTTTTCACTGGCAGAAGCATCGCAGGGCAGTCCTTTGCTGTTGCCCGTGTACCCTGCAGGCTGGATCTGGTCCCCAGGCCTTGAGTTTGACACCCCTGGTTTAAGGCAAGTATTTACATCCTGAAATCATTACATGCATTATGTCCCTTGACCTCTCATTGACAGCCCTTCATAACTGGGCTACTCAGTTAGGTACGATATTGAGAAGATCTTACACCCCTGCTTACAACCCTCCTTGTTGTCTATTTGGGGTAGAGTTGTTGGTCTTTTTTAATTTTTAAAGTCTTAAAACTCCTTTGGATACAAGATCATGCATCTTAGTTTCATCCTGTCCAGTCATGAACAGGATCTATTCATTCATTCTTTCTTTCTACATATAAAATATTGTAAGGCAGTTTGTAAAATACAGGCAACATCTAAAATATCCACATTATATTTTATACTTAAACAACCATAAGTACTGAGAATAATTAAAAAAACAATCATGACAAATCATTTAAATTAATTATACTTATGTTAAAATTCAGCAGGAACACCCTCTTATAGAGGTCCCTCCTTTCCAAGGTTGGGCCTGTGACAAAAGGCTTCCTTGCTGTTTCTCTCAGCCTTTGGAGTACCATTTCATGTTTGACTTCTTCCTCCTTCAGATTTTAGGAAAGGAATTCAGGCCTTTCTCTGTAATCAGTCAATAATTAGTTCAAATGGTTTAAAACACATTTTAACTGATTTAAAGCAGGGCTGTCCAACCTTGGCAACTTTACAATTGTGGACTTCAAAGCATGCGCTGGCTGAGGAATTCTGGGAGTTGAAGTCCACAAGTCATAAAGTTGCCAAGGTTGGAGACCCCTGGTTTATGTTACTTTTTGATTGTTAATTTGAGAACCCTCAGGCTTCAGAGAGGGAAAAATTAACAGGAATAGGAAAGTTAATAGGAAAGTCATGGAAAAGCTGCCTGATTTCAATTGGGCAACACTGATTTTTTTCTTTTTTCTTTTGTGGGGAATATCCATTGATAGGGCATTTCCTCCATTGACTCTTCATTCCCAATGGGAATCTGTGTAGCCAGGAACCACTGGAATTTGGTAAAGGTTCTGCAGATAGTCCATATGTGAGGCATGATATATAAGTAATTACAAAAATTGTGTGAGACTGCCGAATCTTGGAGTTTTAAGCAAATAAATATTTAAAATTGACTAATAAGAATTAATTGGGAAGTGGGTATCTTATGGACACTTGAGAAGATTGTGAACGCTGCTTGAAGCTGCCATGTTGCTGACTTTTGGTTTATTCAATGGTCCTTTAACAGCTTTTCATTTCAATGCAGCATTCTATTTATTTAATATGGAGAGTTGTTTGTGAGTCAGTATTGACTTCTGGTGACTGCCAAGACAAGTCCCTGCCGGGTTTTTGACAAAGTATTTTAGAAGTGGTTTACTGTTTCTTCCAAGGGCTGAGAGAGACTGGTCACCTGGCTTTGTGCCTAAGGCAAGACTATAACTCACAATCTTTAGCCTGGTGACTTAACCACAGCATCTGGTTCTCGCTGATCATGCTAGTGATTAGCATGAAAAATAAAATTTGAGAACAACCAATCTATGGAAACATCAAATTCAGTTCTATGCATATAAAATAATTTAGATATGCTCAGCTGCCTGGTGTGATTTGACACATCAATGGACTTTTATTTTGAACAAGTACTTTCCCTCTGCTCTTTTCTGTATGGAACAAAGCATAGAGCTGAAATCTAGAGTAGGACAATGGAAGTCCTCAGGATTCCAGTGGTCAACCACTTCAGATTTGGTTCAGAGCATTTGTCCCACCTCTTCGACTGGCACAACAAAGAAGTTAGGACTAAAACAGGAAATCAGGGTTTGTTTTGTTTTGTTTTGCACTAGAGAAGTGTTTCTCAAACTTGGCAACTTTATGATGTATGGATCTCAGCTCCCAGAATAGCCCCCATGCTGTCTGGAGAATTTTGGGAGTAGATGTCCACACATCTTAAAGTTGCCAAATGTTAGAAACACAGCTCTACAAAATCCAAAGTAGGGAATAGGTGTTCTGGCTGAGTTTCTGTGAGTTTATAAAAACAATGGTGTGAATGACAAAATTCAGTGTTTGAGATTTATAGAATGCAGCAGAAAGTTGAACATCATAGTTTCCCCAATGTCTGATAAATGCAGCTTTTTTCTGAATTAGACTTCATGCATCTTTCACTACAGCACCCAGCTGGGAATGGCAGGATTTAAGAACAGAGATTTGGATTGTTTTGCTGGCTTTCAACAGGGGTGTGTGTGAACTTGGCAATTCAATTTGATTCCCCAGTAGTCTCTGGTTCCTACTTCCATTTTTATCTTAAGAAAACATAAAAACGAAATAGGGTAAAAGAAGTATAGGAGAGCCCGTAACCATTCTTGCTAAATAGAGTTCTTTGTCCATTGAAGTTGACCCATAACAAAAATGTCCACCTGCAAAGGGGCATCAGACTCCTTTGAAATTTCTGCAACAGTATGGAATATGGCTACATTTCCAGATTAATCCAGCTAAGCCTCTTTTGTCTATGCACAAAGTACTTTACTGAATTTTTTGCTATGTTTTCATTGCCCCAAAGAAACATTTCTTTGTTCCCTTATTAAATAACACATTTAATTTAACCTGAAAAGCTTTAGCTTTGCTCCTTTGTTTCATGAGCAGCAGCTGTTCTATACCTTTAGTTATGTCATTCTTACAGCTCTTCACATAGACCAAATAGGTGGGTTAATTTAGAAATACTGTATGTGTATGTGAGCAATTCAAATTTTTTGAAGATGTTGAAGTCAGAATTATTTTTAGAACGTTGTTACACCGCTCACAGTTCAAAACACCACCACAACAAAAATATGTACTTTTGGAAAATTATAGCCCCCAAATGCACTATTTAAACTCTCAAAATGCATTTTTTTCTAGGGGGAACTTGTTTTCAACAAGTATGGATGCTAGGCAAATGTGTATAAATATGTGGTCCTTAAAGAAAAAAGTATCCATAAAGATTTGTACAAGTAATATGTAACTTTTCTATTTAATTAAGAATGGAACAAAAGAAAACTTGCAACCAGAAAGAAATTTGATGGAATAATTATGTGAGGGAGATGGGCAGTTTCAAAATTTGATTGATAGTTGTTGTTTTTTTAGCTTTACCATGTGATACACAGTTAAGTAAAATGGAGAGGAACTATTAAGGAAATAGCATTCCCCATGTTTCTTTGGCCTCTGTAATTTTCCCCCCTCATTTTCCCCATTGCTTCATCTACTCATTACACTTCACCATATAACATCTTTTTCTTCATTTTGCTTTGTTTATCTTATAGGAACAATTATATAGACACCAAATGTTTTATCTGACAACATTAAGCAGTTATGAGATTTGTTCTTGGAGAGTACTGTGTTTGGTTATTCCTGCTGTATCTAGTGTTTGATCTCTGGTAGCACATTTACACATTGTCATTTGTTTCTACAGTCACCCATTGACCAATTTCTTGTGTGTAGATGTATCTGTGAAGGCATTGTAAAGAAATACTTCTAAAATTTATCTCAGGAACGTTTGGAGGACATGTAAGTTTATCACATCAATATGTTAAAATTGTTTTTTTTATGTAATGGGAAAATATGATAATATTTTAAAAAATCATGTTAAACATGAAGTAAGATTGAAGAAATTTAACAGAGAAATGCAAAAAAGGGTGCAGCCAGGAATTTTTTGGCCCAACTGTTTATGAGCTGGCTGCACCTTTGTAAAATATAGAATGAAGAGGACAAGATGTCTATGGAGCTTCTCAATCATTGAGGTCATGGTTGTCCCAAAGGGTTTTTTTTTTCAATAGGCAACTGGACTTTCTTCTTTCTTTTCTTTGAAAACATTTCACTTCCTATCCAAGAAGCTTTTTCAGTTCTGGGGACAAGATAGATGTTGTGAAGGCTGTGCATAAAACGTAATTCTTCAACAATGCACAAATAGTAGAATGTTTCTTGAGAAGCTTAACTTTTATTCCTCTATCAAGGAATGCCCTGCTTGAAAATTTGTGGGCAATCTCTAAAATCTCAGAATTTTTAAGATAGTTAAATAAGATTTGCAGCATTTATAGCATGAAGCAGTAAATTATACAGACTGAGAGCATTATTGAGTATTGTCCATAGTCACAATGCCAGATTTCTTTTAAAATTACGTATGTTAACTTAGGAGAATGCATATTCCAAGGTTTGAATCCATATAGTACAATAATTTCTGCACTATTCTTGGGGGTCTTAGAAGATAGAAGAACTGTCTGGAGATGCATGGACCAAACAAAAGTTTTCTGCATCCAGGTACATGTCTTATGAAAGAGTTAATATTGCCTTTAAAACCATGTGCAGACACAGAATGTTCACAATGCATTAATGTCACAACTCTCAGACTTGTATTTGGCACAATCATTTTATATCATTGTAGACCATCAACTATTTTCTCTACCAACATCATCCCCATTTTTCTGTATTTTAATTGATTATCTGTCATCCAGTCCTTTTTCGACTATAGTGATCCCATAGATATTCGCCAAGATTTACATTGCAATATTTTATTGGCTTGAATGGGATATAGAGAATATTAGTTCATTGTTTTCAAACATTGATTTCAGCATGAAATTCCTGTGAGCACATATGAAAGCATTTGATGTATCTTATGTGCATTTATTTTATTAACATTTGCATAAGAAATCTGCAACAGGCAATGAGTGTGATTATTATCACTGAACAAACGCCAGTGACTTTTAATATAGAAGCACAATGACAATAAACTGCCTATTACATTATTATAACTCTATAAATAAAACAGGTTAGCTTTTCTGAAATTATTGGCCTTCCGAACAAATTCAATTATTTCCTCTTAAACCTTAATCCCTTATGTAGTCCCCTTTAAATCAACAGGACAAACTTGAAATAAACCTAACTGAAGAAAGATAGATGGAAAGAGTAAGGGCATTCTTCCAAGTGGCAGAAATGCATCTGTCAAAATATACTTTGGGCAGATGCAAACATTGTTTAACCTTGTGCACCTTTGGGATAATTTAAAAAAGGCATCAAGGTATTACCCGTGGAAAAAATATTCTGTCATTCTATTAAATTATGCTTTCTGATCTATTGGGCTGACTTGACAGGATCCACAGGCAGATTTGGGGGCAGCAAACATCAATTTGATGACTTAACCCTAATCCTAACCCAGTCAATGCATTGGCACTCCTAACAAAGGCTCTTCAGATAATGTCTTTTTGTATAAGACTTAACAGATACCAAAGTCCCAAATTGCATACATTTTGCATAATGGTTGAAAAATGGCCTTGGGAGTCAGAAATAAAGTCCAGTCTAGAGCCTCTGCTTGATCTAGTGCATGGGTGTCAAACTTGCGACATCATGTTGCCATCACATGATGTATCATGACAATCCCCCCCTTCCTGGAGATGTGGTGGGCGTGACTTGCAGGTGACGCATCTGGCCCAGTTTGACACCCCTGATTTCTAGTGGTTAATCAAAATACAAGACAATTTCCCTTAATTTTAGGATTGAAAACTTATTTTTCATGAAGAGCAGTTGGCTATTTCCACACTTTGCTGCTTTGGCAGGTATTTCAGTGTGGATCTGCATTATTTCACTGCTCTTTTCCCACTGCAATGCTTATCACAATTATTTAGAAACTAAGGTCCTTTGAATAACTGAGCCTTATTTGCACAAAACGGAGTTTAAAGATATCTGCATTCTGTAGCTCCTATCACACACCTGCATAGCATTCCTTGCCTATGGTGTTTTGTAAACCATAAGATAAATATGAACGTGTACTTTCATTGTTAGCGGCTTGAAAACTGAAATGTTTTTGGAATTATTTTTGGTGCCTTTCCAAGTATTTTGTGAACATAAGCCAAATTTGGGGTAAGGTGTGAAATCTGACACTTTTTCAGCTGCTTTCTACAAATGTAGAGCTTGTCCCTCCCCCCGCAACTCCCAAAAGTAATGTGTTTGTAGGATGTAAGTGATAAATAAAAAACAATATTCTATAAAGTCCTGGTCTTTTTCATTTTTCTTAGTTTATTGTTTATTTCACTGTGTTATGGTGGTTGACCTTTAATTTTTGCCATTCTGGTGAGGAAAAGTATTTCAGAAGAGAAAATCTCAACTAAAAAAAAAGCCCCCAGAACAGACAGGAATTCAACAGGCAGCTTTACACCTGGGTGAGTCACTCCTTTTATGTTACTCTTGGTGATCGCAGGTCTGTTAATAAAGTTGCATTGCATAAGTTTTATTTTTTAAGAAACAAGAAGTAAACTTATTGTATTTAAAATGCATCTCAAAGCTCCTCATTCCTCCCAGTTACAAAACAGGCCAAATGCCATTCTAAGCTACTCTAGTGACATCACTGTATCAGAACCATCTGGCCTTTGGAAGTGAAAATAAAAGTAATAAAAATAAGTGTTGTCCCCATTGTCATAAATGTGCTTGCTGGTGCCTTAAGCTATTGTTTCTTAAGTCAGTGTTGGCTGGAGGATTCTGGTAGTTGAAAGCCACTCATCTTAAAGTTGCTGAAGTTGAGAAACAATGGCTTAAAGCAGGGATGAAATGCAGCCGGATCGCATTGCATCACCTGAACTGGTAGCGATGATTTGAAATTTGCGCACCCATCCCTGCCCTTCCATTTCCTTATAGGAGCTTCAATTTTTTTTCTTACCTTAATCAGCTGTTTGGCATGCCTCAGGAGCCTTCCTAATGATCCCAGCTGCCTGTATATGAGCTTTAAGAGCCACACTGCAGCACAGTTGGCGCACACGTGTGCATACCGAACCGGTAGCAAAACCTGTTGGATTCTACCCCTTGCTTAAAATATTATTCCAGCCAAACTCACCTGCTCACATGTGTAATATCTGAAAAGATTTGTAATGTTTGATGCTACTTTTACAGGCGATAGAAGTATTGAACAAATACTTCCAATTTAACAGTTATAGCTCAAGCACTCAGTATGACTTATGTGTTAAGAATCTGCTCTCTCCTGGTGTTGTTTAGAATTGGTTCCTTCCAGGTACATTTTGGTAGAATACTTAGATTGTTTCCATCTGTTATAAAAAGCCATTGTGGAACAATCTATATGTTAATCCCACTGAGGATGGAACATTTTATGTAGCAGTCCTCTTCCATAATTCCTAGCATAAAGGGTGAAATTAGTTCTTCAGACAAGTGGTTAATGACTGTTTCAAGTGGCCTTTTTCTTCTGGTTTGAGAGTAATTGTTAAATAAATGTGATCTTATGTTAAATAAATTCTCCAGGGGAACACCCGTTGAAAATAGGATTGACAGGTAATTGAGGTGCAAGTGACAGTGATGCTAAACTTTCGAGTATTCTGCCATTTTGGAATTAGGCAATAGAATAAAGTTGTGAATCAATATTAAATACCAGGCATACATCACACATGCAATGGCCAAACTAAAACTTTTCCTTCCTTTCAAGGAGATGAGGCCCCTTTCAATGTCAAGGATGCTAGCAATATCATAAGCTATGATAGCTGAAAAATTTAGGATCTTATTCAGCAGAACTAAGGTCCTCAAGGGGCTACTTTGTGGTCTGGACATTCTTCATCTAAATACATATCTATACCCATGAAGTGGGCTCAAGCATTCATCAATACTCTGGCATTTAATGAAGGTTTGAATGGATGGGACTTGATTGAGTTGTATGCGCTGTGGTATTTGAACTTCAGGGGCCTCTTGTTAGATACAGGCACTGAGAGATTTGGTTTAAGTCTGAAGTGGGGAACTATGGCTCTTTTATGACTTGTGGACTTCAGGTCCCAGAATTCCTGAGCCAGCATGGTTGGCTCAGGAATTCTGGAAGTCGAAGTCCACAAGTATAAAAAGGCTATAGTTCCTCACCTTTAGTCTAAATAGAGAATGGCTTCATTTGGAATGCCTATACCTTCCCTACTAGTTTCTAGGAAGTGGCATGCTAGATGGAAACTTCTAGCAGAGTCAGCTGAGCTTGGAACCTATTGTTATCCCAGTAAATAAGGGTGGGAGCTGCAGACACCTGACCTTGCAGGTTTCTACAATATCTCTTGGACCAATGAGCTCTCTGGATGATTGGCAGTGGACCTTTAGACCATGGAGAGGTTTCTACAGTACAGTGAGTTGGTGTTGTAACTGGCTAACACCTCCTGGAGAGAACCTGGTGATGAGATAAAAGCCTATGGAAAAGTCAAACCCCCAACTCAGCCCCAGCCATCATTGAGGTCATAGATCCTTGGATGGAGAATTGCTAACACACTAATCATGCTGGGCTTCTGAGTAGCAAATTTTAGCTTATAATTTTTTCAAGATTTGTTAGATCCTCTAAAAAAAACCTCATATATATTTATTGTGCATTAGCTAGGGCGGTGAGAGATCTGGCTTGGTACTTGGCCATCTGCTGGACCTTTGGACTTTGCTCCTTAATTGAACACTAATTTTCTCTTTTAATATTACCCTAATCTCTCTCTCTCTCACACACACACACACCACTGAACATGTTTATAAATAATCCTGGCATTGCTGGATAAATATTATATGGATAATATAGTTTCCTTTTATTTCCTGCACAAAGGTGAAAGAATAAATGAGGCAAATGGTGTCTGCAACTATTTGGTAGTTAATTTGCAGTTTCTTGAAACCAACAAGTTTAATACCATTTCATATGCTGGTAAAAAGCTTGACTGGGCAAATATCCAACTAAGGAAGCATAAATCCAATGAGGAAATCAAGGCACTGGCAATAAAAGGGGAAAATTCCTATTTATTTTCTTCCTTGAGAGAGTCGTGTGGCGGTTAAGGCACCAGGCTAGAAATCAGGAGACTGTGAGTTTTAGTCCCATCTTAAGCATAAAATCAACTGGTTGCTCTTGGGCCAGTCACTCTCTCTCAGCCCTAGCAAGGAGGCAATGGCAAAATCAAATCTCACTTCCCAAAAAAACCTTGCCAAGAAAATTGCAGACTCAATCAGGCAGTCAGCAGGAGTATAACACTGATTTTCTATCCCACCCCTCCATTCTATCTGTTTATCCATTATTTTATTGTAGTTATAGGCGGTCACGTATATGGATGGTGCATATGAAGATGGAGAGGAATTTTTTTCCCCCCCTCTGTAGAAAAAAGAATCACAGGCTGAATCTTACAGAACTTGGTGAAGAAGTCTGTATGTTTCCTTAACTCATCCTTGTAGAACCTGGGGGGGGGGGTTTAACAAAAGCCAAAATGGCAGATGTGTGTGACCACATGTTCAAAATCCTGGGTCACTGGCAAGTAGAAAATAGGCTTTGAGTATGTAGTTGTACCCACCTTCTTGGGGTTTTTTTTTGAACCAGCCTAAAGACACACCTGATATCACATTTATAAGATGAGAAGATTCTGATTAACTCTGATTTTCCAGCCAGCTATGTAGTCATTTGTCATACCAACTTAACAAGCTTATTGTTCAGAATGCAGGTATTATATCAAATGTCAAACTGAAATTTACAGCTACCCCACAATTTATTAAGGAAGTTATCTGATCAAATAATAAGATAAGATTGCTCTGGCAAAACATGTTCTTGAAAAATCTCTGCTGACATCTGGTAATTGCCACATTATTTTCAAGGTGTAGTTACAGATTGATCTCTTTATGACCTGCTCTTGGATCATGTGGATTAGCAGCTGACTTTTATAAATTAATACTTTTTTCTGTTGTACATTATCTTATATTGTACCATATGAGTGGGAGAAAAATAGCTATGTAGACAGGAACGAGACAATTTATTTAACCGTGCCTTGAATTATTATATTTGTTACTTCTTTGGAAAGGGAATGATATCTTTCAATGGGATAGTGCTTAACCAAACATTAATTTTTGGTGGGATTGGTTACTATTATCTAAGATGGGGTGGGGAATTATGGCGCTGTGAAGAACAACTTCCAGAATTCCTGAGCCATGGTGACTCAGGAATTCTGGGAGTTGAAGTTCACAGATCATAAAAGGGCCATAGTTTCTCACCCCCTGATCTGAGGCAAACTACAATAGAACAGCAACCATAGTCTGCTTTTTTGGGCTATTACGTTTTAGACTTTTTTAAGCTAAATTGTGGAAATTTTTAAATATCTTAACCTCTGTAACCACCAATCAGCATGATAACATATAGAAACCTTGACCGTCATGGTCAAGTATCATCTGGTGGGCTTAGATTCATCACCTGTGCAAGGTTTTTTTTAATATATATATATATAAAACATATATACAGCACAGGGTTGTCGCTAATTTCTGCCTGGATAGTCTCTTGAGACGAGCTGAAAGGCAAAAGAGAACTAAAGTTGTTCTCTCCCATATTTGGGTAACCAAGTATTTCCTCACAAAAACAAAC